>SWBL01000352.1:0-52006 GCA_024195585.1 Aureobasidium sp. EXF-3400
GCATCCCGTCCGCTCTGCCATACATAAGCAGTTGAACGGCAGATTAGTACTACGGTGGGTGACCACGTGGGAATCCCTGCTGCTGTACGTTTTGCATATGTTTTTGCTCTCTGCTTTGCCTGCAGAGTTCGTTTATGTCCTTGTCGTTGTGTGTGCCGCGGGTGCTGAGCTTCCTCGCAAGGAGATGCGGAACTCTGAAGCTTGGATTCTCACAAAGCAAGTTTATCTCGGGGTTTAACTCCATACATCACATGCAATATGGTATGATATTTTTCTTTCCCTTGCTTACATTGTACGAGGAGTGGGAAGATGAAGATGTTGATGAAGTCGTTTCTATGGAGAATAAACTGACGCTGTGTAAAAATGCTGTATGGGTATGCTTCTTGTGTCCAACAAAAGAGAAAAGCCAGATACCAGAACGCCGAAAATATGGTTAGTCGTTAGTCGTAGTAGTCCTTGTCGCTCAGATGCGAGTGGCGTTGAACCACTCAGACAGAGTGGGGCTAGCTGTTGTCAAAGCTACTTCCTACCTGCAAAGCCTCGAGCTCTCTTCTGCGTAGGCTTTCTAGCCATCTTCTCGTCTGCACGGTCGGCAGTGGACGCTTCAGCAGCATCACCACGACTCACACTCATCGCAGCCATCGCTCCAACAATATCCTCCTCCTCCTTCTGAACCTCAGAGTTCTCGTTCTTGGCAGCATACCTAGCCTCATTACCTCTAGCGCCTCTGCCATAGCAATGAGTATACAGCGCATGCATAAGATTCTGAACCTGTGTATTCGCATCCCAATTTGCCGGATACACAGTCTTGCTGAACACACTGCGAGAACTGCTCCAGTCCTGAGGTATCTCTTTCCAGCCACCGAGCACCTTGATGATAGTTTCGAGATCAGAAGTGCTGAGCTGAGACCAGTATCCCGGACGCTTCTTGCAGCAGAATAGAACGATGGCCATGGGGAGGGAGAAAGTGTCGCCGTAGGACAGAGCGATGCTTCTGAGTTGGCGCAGTTCGTCGATTGTGTAGTTGATTTCGTCGCCAGGTATAGCGCGAATCCTACGGACATCAAAGGGATTGATGGTGTTCGAGGACAATGCAGGTAGATGTTTGAGCAGACCCAACTCGCAGAGTTTGTCGTAAGAAACGGCTTTGTAGAAAGTCCCTCGATGACGCCGTGGATGAGATACTCCTCTTCATAGTCGTAGTCACCTCTGCCAAGGATCTTGCCCAAAGCAGGAACGTGGAAAGCAGGGTTGGATTTGGCCAATTCTTCAGTATCGATGATGGCGACATGAACAGAGCCAGAAGATTTACGGCGGTGGGCGTAGTAGAATGCAAAGTATGGAGAGTGAGACCAGGAAGAAAATTCTGTTAGAACCACAGCGCCTCCCAGATGTGACATAGTGTTCTTGATGAACTCGGAGCGAGTCATGTCATAGACGGACTTGTGACCTTTTGATGTGGCAAAGGCGAAGGGTGTGATGGCAGTAGTAGTGTTGAGCTTGCGGTCACCGCCTGATTTTGCAAGCCACATGCGGAAGAGATACTTGGGAACATTCTTGCTGGCCTCTATATGTCGAATCCGTCAGCTGAAACCACTCGTAAAAGGAGAGAGTTGAAGGTCGTACGCTTCAATTTTGTTCTTAGAGCTTGGTCATCCTTGATAGGCTTTTCGTTGGCGCTCTTGATGGGATTTCTGTAGTTCTCGAAGGAAGGATCCCAGCCGAAGTTTGACATTTGGTGTTGACGTGGGAGAGAAATGAGACTGAGATGTCAATCGGGGCGTAAGCGGATTACTGCGATTGTTTAATCGCCTTGTTACGCTCATATTAGCGACCCATGGCCAAAGATTTATATGCTCCATGAAATCCAGCATGGTCGACCAGGACAAAGAAATGCGAGACTCATCCTACTCTGCTGCTGTATACAGCAAAAGACAGCAATGAGTCTGGAAGATGAATCTGTGCCCATGTTTCTGCTATGTCAGTGTCTCAGACAGCCATAGGTGTCTCTATCATATCATCGCATTCAGACGTAGGTCTTGAGGCGTCGTCATACATGTCTAATGTCCAACCAATTGGAGCATACCGGAGACAAGTTCATAATTCGGTGCTGCTTGAAGACCTCATGGTCTCCTGGTCCCCATCATCTATTATAATGGCTGATCAACCTCCAGCTGAACTGACACAAGATGGCGGTATGATGATGCATGTGTGTAACCGACATCCAATTCAAGTAGGGTGATCTTTCGAAAACAGTCAACAGGGAAATCCTCAGACAATATTTCTTCGTGAAAGTGGACCTGAGTTACGATTTCGGAAGGAGAGCCTAACTCTGATCAACGCTGTCATATACCTGTCAAAAAAGAATATCGCGTATACGGTAATATTGATAGAGCAGTTTGCGACGATCTTTGATGAGGCTGCCAATAAGATTCCAGGTACAGAGCAACAAAGCGCAACGATTGTATGCCTGACGTGAGTGGAGCTTCGTGATAAGCCGATAAGGTTTTGGTGACAGTCTTGTTTAGAATCGGGCCGAAGATACATCAACAGTCTACAACCACGATCTCTCGCGCTTGCGATGTATACGTTGATGTGTTACAACAGAGGAACCTGAACACCTTCCGGCTATCTTGTCTGCATCTGCAGCTGCATGTCTGACCTACTGATCTGATACATCCAGAGCCGTTCGAGGGCCAACCGACAAGCAGTTTGCTCTCAATGCCGGTCTCACGCGTGAGACTGCTAATTGGACTGACACGAACTCATGTGCCGTTGAATAGTGTACAAGAATGCTCACTGATTGAGATACAACCCCGCTCTTCTGGATCTAGAGTGTCAGTGTCCGATAACTCCTTTTGTGCGCAAAGTATTTGTAGAAGACCCACTCCTGGGAGGCGTTCCTGAGGAGGGCTTGATATTGGCAGCTCTCATATAGAGGACTCCACATTGCGCGGTTACGACGAAAAACTTATCTAAGGTGAAGGATTTGGGTGTGCCTCGAAGTAGGTGCTTGTCCCAAAGGGATAGATGGCAAACAAGATACGGCAAGGTGTGCATGAACGGTCTGACCGGCTGTCCTTGCCATACGTTGGAGCCCTGCTGTCGAGACTGTAGATCTCGTGCCTCATGCCGAGCTGACTTGCGAGAGCGACCTATCCATTGATCCAATACGGCAAAGATGGACTATCAGAGCAAGTAAAAGCCACTCGGCTACTCCACACTGAAGCCGTTGTTGTTAAACGCTCCGGGCGTAGTCTAATAGACACGTTAAAAATGTGAGACCAATACTTGCTTGCACTTTTTCGGAATCAAAAGAGTTAATCTTGCAGGGGCTGGAGCCACAGGGTACGAGGCTTAGCAGATGGCAGAAAATGAACAGCGTGGCGAGCGCCGAAGGGAGGGAACGAGAAAAAGGCGTTCTCGCTCGCTTTGGTTGGCCGCTTCGAGAGAAACGTCGGCGGAGTGATGGCTCTCTGGTGATATCATGGCAAAATCATATGATACACTAGACGACATATCCATGGTGAAGGAGCGTCCTTGATGCTGAGCAGAAGATGTTCAAAAGTATGTGATATGCATGCTTGTGGCCAGAACATTCGCATACTCGTGAAGATCATGGCTAGGCTCTGACAGTTGACCGTCAGAAAGAGACATGTCTCTTAGCAGGCGGGCAGAGTTGCTTCGGGCATTGTATTTGCTCCGTGCGTGAAAGTGCCGTGCCGCGCAGCTAGAGGCAGATTTACAAAAGACCCTGATATCGATAACGTTGTGTAGCGCATCGGAGTTGGTGACGACTGTGGATGTGTTTCCCAGATGGACATGACCGGTTTATGCTTGGCAGAAAGGGAAAGCAGTTGAAGGCTGGACGTTGACGCGGATTGGGGATTGGGGAGTGGGAGTCGGGAGTTTGAATTCGAGGCTTTTGCGGCGCATTTGCGGACGTGTTTCCTGCAGATTCCATACGAGCATCAAGCGTTCCCAACAATCGCTTAGCTGCCATGGCACCTTCCGCACCTCATGGAATCAGTTCATTCTTGCACTTTTTGCTATAGGACCCGATGACTTTGCAGAGATTCTCAAGCAAAGACAATCAACGAGATGCAAGGCATATCACAATTCGATTTTGTGAACTGCTCGTGTGGAAAGGAATCAGGAGCATGGACCAGGCAGATTTGCCGAAGAAAGTGCGGCTGCCGATGCCGCGCGAGATGATCTGCGAACGCTGCACGCTGCCTCTGCGAACGCTACCACATGATGAGAACGTCGTCCATCGAGGAACCCACTCCGTGCTCATCGTATCCATCCCTTTTGTTCGCTGCTATCGACAAGATCCCGGCCTTCCGCGAGAACGCACAGTATAGTGCGCTCTGTGTAAATCCGTTGTACAAGCAATTAAACATGAAAAGCTGAACACGAACAAGTCTACAGCTGAGCTCAACTTCCAAATCTTACATCTCTGCCTGAGGTTCACAATGCGGCTTCTTGCCACAACATCATCATTCCTACATGAGAATGAGAACAATCATTGTAAGTTTTGTGAACAACACATCCACTCTTCAATCCAAATGCACTATCACTATGGCAAACTTTGTTTGGCAAGACTTTCGTATGCGCCGTTGCAACGACGCCCCGTGAGCGCCATCGACCGTTATACATCGATAATTGCCGACTCAGCTATTGTACGTTTTGTTTTGGAGAGACATTCCCCTTTCCCAGCTCAACGATCTTTTCATCTACTGCTTTTGACTCCATCATGTTTGGCATTCTTTCTATAAGTACAGTCGACTATCCGTGTCTCAATGCTCTCTCCAGACCGCAACGATCTCGCCTACTAATCACAGCTTCATCTTGTTTGTTCATCCGCTTGCGGATTTTTAATACCTTTGTTTATAATATTTCATAATGAGGTCCTTCGATTTCAGCGCTTCGGCGCTCAGCGTTCTTGCTCTGGCATCATCTGCTTCGGCATTCTGGCGCATGCCCTGCCCTGGACGCATCGCTACTGAGCGTCTTGACCCTATCGTCGCTCCTGGCGCTGTTTCTGGTCACGTTCACACCATCTCCGGCTCCAACGTGAGTTGCTGTTCTAAACAACCCTGTGAACGCTATCTAACACATTGTGCAGGGATTCAAGGCTGAGATGACATATGCTGATGCCCGTGGCGGTGCATGCTCTTCTTGCCCTATCAAGCAAGACATGTCCAACTACTGGACCCCCAAGCTCTACTACCAATCTGAGAACGGCACATTCATTGATGTTCCCCAAGCTGGTGACGGCCAAGGTGTCTACGGTGGTATGACTGTTTACTACCTCCAAAGAGGCGGTCCCAACAACGACAACCTCACCGCTTTCCCTGAAGGCTTCCGTATGCTTGCCGGTGACCCCTTCAAGCGTGCAGAGACCGACGACTTCGCTGGCCAGGCTGTCAGCTTTGTCTGTCTTGATTACAGTGGCACCTCTACTTACACCAGTGGCCTTCCTAACAAGGTCTGCCCCGATGGTCTGCGCGCCCAAGTCTTCTTCCCTTCTTGCTGGGATGGCGTAAACTTGGACTCTTCTGACCACAAGTCCCACATGGCCTACCCTACCAAGTACTCTTACGACAACGGCCCTTGCCCTGCATCTCACCCTGTCCACCTGATCTCCATCTTCTTCGAGATCATCTACTCCACTGCCGGCTTCGATTGGTGGAACGGTACCAACCAGCCTTTCGTTTTCGCTCAAGGTGATCCTACTGGCTACGGATTCCACGGCGATTTCATCAACGGCTGGGATGTCCCCACCCTTCAGGAGGCAACCAACACCTGTAACAACGACTCTGGTCTCATCACCGACTGCCCTGTTTTCGACTTCTTCAGCAATGCTGAGTCTCAGGCTTGTGTCATTGCCCCTACCATCGACGAAGCTGTCACTGGAGAGTTGGCCAAGCTTCCTGGCTGCAACCCCGTCACCTATGGCCCTGGCGAGGCTCCTTACCACGAGGCTGGCTGCACTGACAATGCTACACTTGGTTACTCGCCTGTCTACTACCAGAACGTTACTGGCTGGGACTACGTTGGTTGTGCTCCTGACTCTGTCAGCAGCCGCACCCTCAACGGCTCGACTTACATGTCTAGCGATATGACCGTCGAGAGCTGCTTGTCATACTGCAAGGGTAAGGGTCTCAACTACGCTGGTCTTGAATATGCCACCCAATGTTACTGTGGTTCTTCTCTTCCCACCGCCCTCGAGCCTACAGCCGGTGTCCTCGGAAACTGCTTCTCTCCTTGCGCCGGTAACTCTTCGCAGTACTGTGGTGGTGCCAGTCGTCTCAGCATCTACTACACTTCTGCCAACTTGACCGAGTCGACCATCTCTTGCCCCTCCGGCAATGGTCAGAACTTCACCACTCCCAACAACGCTACCTTCAACATCAACTGCGCTGGTGACTCCAACGGCAAGGATCTCAACATGGTCTACGTCAACAATGGCATTCAGGAGTGTGTCAAGACTTGCAGTACCACCTCTGGTTGCGTTGCAGCCTCTCTGTCTGGCAGTGCCTGCTACATGAAGAGCACCTTCGGTACTATGAGAAGTGCATCTGGCGTCCAGCACGCCCAGCTTGTCTCCGGTGTTACTGCCTCTGCTTCTTCCTCCTCCTCCTCCTCTTCTTCTGCAGCATCCTCCACCAAGAGTTCCTCGGCTAGCTCTTCCAGCCAGGCATCATCGACCAGCTCTTCTGCTTCGGCTACCAGCTCCCTTCCCAGCTCAGCCACCAACTCCGCTGGCTCGGTCTACAATCTTTTCTACTCTTCTGACTCTGGTCAAGGATCATTCACCAACACCCAAGCCAGCAGCTCTTACACCGACTGTATGACTGCCTGCGATGCCAACTCCAAGTGTACCGCTTTCACCTACGTCGGTGGTAAGAACGGTGTCGGTTCCGGTAAGTTTTGTTCTGTTTCCTATTGAGTTTTCGATACTGACATCTATTTTAGGCACTTGCTGGTTGAAGACTCAGATGGGCAACGCCGTCTCCTCCAACAGCAACGTTCTCTCCGGCTCTCGTGTCAGCATGGGTAACAAGGCTGCCGCCTCTAGCTCTTCGTCTTCCGCCATTGCCTCTCAGGCTGGCTTTGTCACCGCCTCTGGTTCCAGCGCTCAGGCTGCTTCTAGCACTTCCTCGAGCGCTACTGCTACCGCTACCAGCACTGTTGCCGCCTGCCCCAACGCCAACAACACCATCTACACCGACAAGGCTTCCGGCTCTCAGTTCCTCATTGAATGTGGTACCGACCATGCTGGTGGTGATTTGAAGATGGTCTATGTCGATTCATTCGCTTCTTGCATCCAGACCTGTGCTCAGACCACTGGTTGTGTTGATGTCTCCCTTTCTGGAACTGCCTGCTACATGAAGAAGTCTGTCGGCTCTGTTGTCAAGTCCGGCGGCATCTTGGGTGCTAAGCTTATCCCTGCCAGCAGTGCTTCTGTCAATGTCAACTTTGCACAGAAGGTCGCTTCGACCAGCAAGTCTTCATCCACCAGCAGTCAAAAGGCTACTTCTACCATGAAGACTAGCACCAAGACCAGCTCCAGCAGCACCAAGGCCACCGCAACTTCTAGCCGCAAGGCTTAAACACCTTGTGTTTCTTTCTTATGTTTTTTCTTCAATGTCATAACGAATACGGCAGGGCCGATCATCCATTCGAAAAGAGGAGGACAAAAGTAAGAAGTAATCAGACTCACAGAACAACAGAACAACAACAAAAAAAGCACACGATAGAAGAATGACTATCTAATGAAGGGATGAAGATCTTGATGATCTTAGAGGTTTTTGGGCAGTGCCCTCCGACCTCGACTACTTTCTTGTTCATATACAACTGGTTGTATGTATATTAGTAACACTTTTACATTGTCTCTAGTAGACGATATAATTTTAATCTATACTATTTACACTGAATCTTTTCTCGCCTCAATATTTCTTATTCTGAGTGTTCCAATAGTTGGGTGAAACAAAACAACGCTCTAGGTGCATGGTGCTTGGTCTGAAAAGGGAAACACTAACCACGGGCAAGCCTGCAGTGATAGGCCAAACATAACTTCCTATCTGGGCAGTGGATTCAGCACAAGTCTGCATATCTTTGCATATCTATGCACTGAGTCGTATGTCTTGTATCACCTCCGCGGCTTCCTCCCTATCTTTATTATCTTTCATTGTTGATTTTGCATCCCTACTGGTCGCTTTCCTATTGTTGAGGGTAAAGCCGCACCAATAAAGCACGTTTGGCCTCACCATTCGGTCAGCCAAGATGTCCCAACAGCATTGTAGGCGGTTGCATGCCGCCGAGCTGCCACGACCCCTGCTTCTCTAACCAGGAGAGTGGACCACCACCGTTTGTAGTCCGTTCATTCTCTATCTCTTATCAAGTACAGCAAGATGTTGGAGTCATACCCCAACTACCGTGCAATACATCACCACCATGTCTCCGTTCCAGATGTTTCGGTTCTCCTGGCTTTGGGTCATCGAACCTTGAGACAATTTTGCTGCAACCATGTCGCTCGAACAAAAACACGATTTTGTAGCCACTACATTACCAGACGAGAAGTCCGACGCATCTATCGGCGAAGTCAATGACCTCAGCTACGATACAGATGCAGAAAAGAAGGTGCTAAGGAAGTTCGACAAGTTCCTGCTACCTCCTCTCGCCATAATTCTGTTAGTCGCCTATCTCGACAGATCAAATCTCGGCAATGCAAAAGTCTTTGGCCTCGAACATGGTAAGCATTTCGTTAGAGAAAAAGACACGACTCGAGCCTTTCTAACCGAGAACCTAGGTATCGGTCTTGTTGGCAACCAGTTTAACACAATCTCTACGCTGTTCTACCCTTTCTATGTCCTCTTTGAGGTTCCTTGGACAATGGCAGTTAAGCGATTTGGTGCCAATCATGTCCTTGGTGTTGCTATGATTGCTTGGTCGGCTATCACTCTTTCCACAGGCTTCATTCATAACTACTCGCAAGCGATCGCTGTCAGAGTGTTGCTTGGAGCATTCGAGGCTGGCCTGGTACCGTCGGTGGTGTTCATAATCAGCACAATCTGGGAGAGGGAGAGACAAAGCAAGAGAGTTGCCATCATATATGGCGCCAATTGTCTTTCGGGTGCATTTGGTGGATTGATTGCTGTAAGTTTTGCCTATCTCTGCCTATATCTTATGAGTATACTCACACGATGCAGTACGGTATCGAGAGCATGGGCACACAACGCGGCCTCGAGTCCTGGCGATGGCTCTTCATCGTCGAAGGAGCTATCTCCATCGTCTTGTGCGGTATCTGCTGGGCCATCCTGCCCAAGAATGCCGAAACAGCATGGTTCCTCAATGCTGAAGAGAAAGCCATCATGGTTGCGAGAAAACAACGCAACCTTGTCACCAGAGGCACGGAAGAGTTCTCGTGGTCGCATGTCCGTGTGGCATTTACAGATCCTATCATTTACATTGCTTCAGCCAGCTTTTTCTCGGCTTCTATTGCTTTGTTTGGGTTTGGCACCTTTCTTCCGACTATTATCAAAGGACTTGGGTAAGTAAACGAACTGCTGTCTGAGAAGTACACAAGACTAATATTATCAACAGATACACCTCGCTACAAGCGAACTACCTAACCATCCCGGTCTACGTCTTTGCAACCCTCACCCTCATCACCGCAACATTCACTTCCGACCGCCTAAAGAAAAGAGCAGCTGTCCTCGCCGTTCTGCCAGTTGCACCAATCATCGGCTACATCATTGCTTGCGGCACAGCCAACCATGCAGCAGGCTATTTCGCCATGTTCCTGTGTGGCGCCGGCATCTACAGCTACAATTGCTTGATCCTCACTTGGATCTCGACTAACATTGCCCCTGACTACAAGCGTAGTATGGCTATGCCGTTCTTTGTCTCGCTTGCCAATATCTCGGGTGTCGTTTCGTCGAATATTTACAAAAGTGTCGATGGGCCTCGGTACTTGATGGGAAATGCTGTTAGTGCTGGTATGGAGACGCTGGCTCTTTGTGGTGTTGTGGCTGTATGGTGGACGTTGAGACGCAGGAATCTGGAGAAGGAGAAGTTGAGAGCGCAGGGTGTTGAGGACAATGGCAAGGATGGCGATCAAGCGCTGGACTTTGTATACAACCTTTGAAAGGCATGAACTTAGGCCAATGAAATGACAGTAACGATATCCTAGCAATGCAACATCGTGCCGGTCAACCTCGCTCACAAAGCAGGCGAAGCAGTCGCAGTCTCAATCCTCTGCATACCCCTCTCCCTATCCTTGAACCGACAACAACTCTCCTGGCATAAACACGTCTTAGGCAAATTGCGCCAGTAAGCATCCGAATAGTCGACTGTGATTTCCTGCCCAGCTTCAATACCCCTACTCACGAGAATAATCCTTTGTGTTCCCATCCACACGAAACGCTGGAATTGAGAGTTCGGGCGGCAAGAGTGATTGACAAAGCGAGTGAAATTGCCTTCACGGCCTTGGTAGATTTGGTAGCGTTGCTCAGCTTCGGCTTGCATGACATCCATGCCTTCAAGGCCTTTTGTGATGAGACCTGTAAATTCGCCGATTGCGACGCCGCGTTCAAAGGGCTGCAAGAAGGGAGATCAGCAAACGAGAACTTGATGATCGCAGCTGCCAAAGCTTTTTTTTTAAGTTCTGGAAAACTTACACAACATGCCATGAGACCGTTATTGCGTCCATTTTTGGTGCGAAAGATCTGGACAGGCGCCATGGGTAGATGATCGCTGCCGAAAAGATTTGGGAAGCATCGACATGTGCTTTCAGTCGCGTCTTCCGATTGTTTTTCTCCGCATACACTGCAGATACAGGCTGATTGTTGTGGAAGCACGGCGACTTGACGAGGATCGTTGGCACCAAATGCATATGGGTCTACGATCGAGGAGTCCAAGTGTGTGAAAGAGAATTGTGGGTCGTATTGTAGGTAGGTTTGTTTGAGCGGTACAGGATCGTTTTGGTCGGAGACAACCCAATCGTGTGGATGGCCGGTATAGACGCGAGTAGAGGGGTCGCCAACGATTGCTAGCATGTCTCGCCAGTAAGGGTGCTGTCTGGAGTTAGCCACGGTAAAGAGGTACTCGACAAACACCTGCACAAACCAATGTGTCAGCGGCCACTTCGAATCTGGCACGCGTTCGTCTGAGGATCGCCATAGACTCTGGATCGAAGCCAATGCGATATTTGCAAAACCTATAGATGCCCATTCCTGCGAACACCAGACACACCCATCCTCCGTGATCTTTGATCTCCTTGTAGCCACGCCAGATGGCCCTGTGGGAAGGTTAGTCAGCTCCAGTCGTTGATAAAAAAGTCCAAAAAGACTCACATCTTGTTGCGAATCTCCTTTTCACTCCATCCAATCTCAGAACATGCTTGAGCAAGCGCCTTCATCCTAGCTTTTGTAGCTGATAGTTGAGGATTCTCTTTTGCAATCTCCTGAACCTGGCGGTCGAAATATTCGACCCATGAAGCTTGAACCACGACTTCGAGAGCTCGTGAGCATCGACTGGCTTGACTTATTTTCCTACACAACAAGTTCATCCTGGTAAAGTTCCTTTCTGGCGCGGTAGGCGGCGGCACTTGTACCGCACTGGGTGGCTGACCGTCCTCCGTGTCCGTGATGAGTGTTCGACGTGCTTGAAATCCAGTTGTCCGCCATTCGTTAGTGACAACGCTGATATCGAAGCTCATGCTACTAAAAATCTGCTCCCAGATACCGACGACTAATTTGCTCAAAGTGGAAGGACGTAAGGCCGGTTCATCCCTTGTCGTTCGTCTTTGTGGTTTCTCCCTAACATCTGTTTGAAGACGACGGACGGGTGCTTGCTCGCTCTCTCCAGCTTCGGGGGACATGCTCTGGTTCGCTGATCCAGTCGGTCGCTGCAATCTCAGTCCTCCTGTGATCTTCCGCCGTTTCGATGTTTCCGAATCCGAGTCATTGTTCAGTGCTCGTCGTGGCCGGTTACTTCGTCTCGGAACAAGTTCTCCAGAAGGTTGCACCTCACTACCAGTATGAGCCTGCTCGATCTGCCTCCATTCAACCGAAGCCCGAAGGGGTGTTTCTGTTGCAGCCGCAGAAGAATCCCTTCCACTCTCAATCAGTGGCGAGATGTCAAAAACGCCCTTCGAGAAAAACAAAAAGTCAGCGATCGATGTTTGTTGACAGACTGCTTTTCGCACTGGATCGGTGAGTTGATTACAAAATCAATAGAAGACGAAACATCGCCATCAATGTAGCCCTTCAGGTCGAGCTTGCACACCGCCGACGGAGCTTGGCCTGACGCGCTAACCGTCGCGATTTGCTGCACGATTGTTCTGGCAATGTGAGCCGAAAGCTTATCCAGAGCACTCGGGTCACGATTCATCGTGGATATAAGAATCGGTTATGATTAATGGATGACATTCAAGAGTGTTGTATGACATTCAAGAGTGTTGTCGAAGTCAAAGAAGTGGTTGCGGAGAAGTGGCGCGTAGAGGCAGTTGCGACTCTGGACTGTACGCTGCGGCTTGGCTTGGCAATTTTCTGCAGTCTCTTCAACGACTTTTTGTCGCAGAGCATGCCCAAGGAAACAATAAAATTGGCATTAGAAGTGATCAAACATTGCTTGTCCTATCCATCGAGTCATCATGGCGTAAGAGACGATCTCAACGGAGTTGTTTTCCGTTAACCTTTCAGGTACTCCAGAGTGCAGGAGGCATCTTAGGGCTTCACAAGAACATTGATGATCTCTGCTCCGTTCTGTGAATATAGTATAGCAGAATCAAACCAAGCACCAGAATCCAGCAATCCTTGAAAACTACACACAGAAATTTCCGAATACATGATCCTACTCTTACTCCTCCCCATCTCTCACCGATTCCTTCCAGTGCTACTCGACGAATCCCCGCTAAAACGGCTATGCGCGACTTCGTTATCTTTATGCACTCAAGCCATGATTGCTATCTTGTGAGACAACAGATTTCAACAAGATCAACCATCTGGAGATCAAAGACTTGAATCATTACTAGGAGGACAAATGCAAGATAGACCCTAGAGAAACTCTGGCTGGTCGATTTATGAGTGTATAGAGAAATTATATATTGACGATAGGAAAGATCGAAAAGAAATCTGATCCATCTGCTCAGTTGTCAGATATATCGCCGCGAGTCGGATTGTTGTTTGATTGCTGTATCGCAAGACATTTAGCAGCTAGCGCCAGAGCCGCTGGGGATACCAGAGCACTTGCTGGACTTCTTGCCACCAGAGATCTTGTTGCCAGACCACTTCCAGTTGGAGCAAGCACCAGAGGCACAGAGAATGTAGGTGTTGGTGCCAGAGCTGGAAACACCAACAGTGTTGTCGGTCATGGTGAGACCAGTGATTGGGACACCGTTGGTGGGCTTGCCAGTGGGAGAACCGTTCTCGTAGTCCTGCTCGATGACAACACCGTACTTGGTAATACCAGAGAGAACGTTGCCAGAGTAGGTAACACCAGAAACCTTGCCAGTAGCGCCGTAGACAGTCTTGATACGAAGACCATTCTGAGAGTTGGTCACCTTGTTGTTCAAGAACTTAACGCCAGAGACGGTGTTGTCATCACGACCACCAACGGAGCCGATGGAGAGGCCGTGGCCACCAGTGCAGGTAGAGCCAGAAACAGTGATGTCGGATCCAGAGTTGATGGCGACACAGTCATCCTAGAATCAATGTTAGCACTGAAGTGTCATAGAGATCGCGCGACCAAGATGATTTACCTGGTTGTGGATGTTGGCACCATCGATGGTGATACCGGAGGAAGAACCAATGTCGAAAGCATCGGTGTTGTGGCCCTTGTTATCGCTGTCACCCGCAGAGTTATCGACGGTAACGCCAGTGAGAGTCAGCTGTTTGGAGTTGTTGATGGAGAAGACCTGGACAGGTGAATTCTTGATCTTGATGTTCTGGATCTTGGAGTTGGTCATGCTGTGGGCGTAGAAGAACTTAGGCTTGGTCTTGCCGCCGTTAGTACCCTTACCGTCCCACCATCTGCTGCCATCACCATCGATGACAGATCCAGAGGCACCGACGACGGTGATGTGGTCACCAGAAACGGAGATGAGAGGACCCTTCCACTCCTTGTAGCCGAAAGTGGTAGTGCCCTCGAAGGTAACAGTGGTGCCAGAAGCCAGGTTGGTCAGGTCAAGGGTGGTACCAGCGGGAACGACAGCATCCTTGATGATGATGCTAGAGCAAGACTTCTTCTGCTTGAGAGCGTTGGAAGCGGCAGAGGAGCCAGAGAAGGTACAGCTGCCCCGCTCCTGGAGAGTGGGAGCCGCGATGGCTGCACCACTGAGAAGAGCTGCGACAGCAAGGCCAGAGAATTGAACCATGATTACTTTTCGAAGAAGAAAGTGTTGAGGAAGTAAAGAGTGCAAGACGAGACCGGCTCGAGAGTTGGAATGTGATGAGAAAGAGAGTGTGGGTGATGAGAGAGACGAATCGATTGTGGAAGGAAAGACAGCAATACTTATAGATTCGTCCCTGCTCTTCTAGATTGTATGTCGCAAGGGTACGATTTGCATTGGAGTTCGACTTCCTACTTGGCGCGGCTGCCGCACTGTGTGCTGGGGCTACTCACATGTCACTGCACCAATCTGTATCCAGGCTGACATCAATATAGAGCTCGTATCGCGTCAGGAGGCACTCAACGATGATTGCAGGAGTCAGGTGTGGCGGCCATGAGGCCAGTAGATGAAGTTGGATGTTCGGGAGAGGACTTTGCAAGAAAGCTCTGATCAGAAAGCTGTCGACGCCGCCCCACAACAACTTCTGACAAGCTCGGTCAAGCACCACCGGCATATCTGAAACAGCGATCGATCTGTCTGTCCGTAAAACTTCAAGAGAGCTACAGGGCTGCACTAATCTTGGGAAGACACCTTCCGAGTTGCTCTGGATGATTGCCAGACCAAGACGTCCAATGTTTCTCGAACCAGCGTTCTCAGCTGCCCAGCTTAGGGCATAGCAGATGCAGTGTTTCAAGAGACGAGTTGAAACACGAAAGTTCAAAAAGGAAAGCTCGTCTCGAGCGACCATATCTTGCCCTGTAGCTTGGCAACCTCGCTACCATCAATCGCAGCCCTATGTGTTCTGCAAACATCTTGCTGAATAACGTTGCGCGCGTTGGATGTATCACTCTGTCATACACACGAGTATTAACCTTGCCCTGGTGTTTCACAGGGCCTGCTGCGATCTTGTCCATGGGTTGATTTGCGCAAACTGTATGGAAAGGCCATCGGACTATGGACGAAGTACAGCACCAGCGGTCAACAATGCTTGCTAAACCCTGAGCCTACCCGCACGTCTCAAAGTCAGACTGCTGCATTGCCTCAAGCTCAGTTGATCCACGTGTTTCTATCGTATAGAAGACGGAATATCTCCATATAAAGTTGTTGATCAGACGGAGATTATCACTTGGCGGTGGAGGGCAAGAAAGAAGATGGCTTTCGATAAAGAGACATGCCAAGATAGGGCACTTCTGTGTTTTCAGAGATGAGACCTGCAATTGACACACAGCAGATTTCGAAATGCTGCAAAAGGATGCGCAAGTGAAGCAGCTTCATAAATCCAGCATGAGTCGTCAGATCAAACTCACATTGTTGATCCGCATCGCTCACGGCACATCTGTAGCGGCGACGCCACACCGCCAAGGTTCGTCATGACCAGCGAGCGCCATCAAGCCTCATCAAGCTCATCATCCGACGCACGACCCTCCTCAGTACGAACAAGGATGCTCTGCTGGCTTTGTCATTGAGAATAGGGCACACCAGCCTATTATAGCAACTGCCGCATGTTGCACTGTATGGCTATCTAGAACATGCACCGCAACCGAGGACAGCCATCACCTTACAGAGCCCTGAATGAAGAGGACGCTTTGAAATCCCTGCTGCTCAAGCCAACCGAAACTCCAATCTCTCCTCCTGCAATGACCCACTCTTGTTGGAACACGCTCCAGTAGCTGAGATCACGTCTGGTGAGATCGAAGTTGACTACCGTGCTCTGCCCTGGTTGAAGGCTAACCTTCTCGAACCCACGAAGCACATATAGCGGTGTAGGGTCCTCACCAGGGACTTGAGGAAGTGACAAATACAGCTGCGGGATTGTAGCGCCGGTAACATCACCTGTGTTCGAGACGGTCACTGTGGCTCGATAAAGAACATCCCAAAGAGTAGGGTTACCACCAGGGGTGATCTTGGCAGGGGGAGGTGTGCTGGTGATGTTGGAGCCACCGTAGACATTGCTGACGCTTAGTGACGAGATGTCGAAAGTCGAATACGAAAGACCAAAGCCGAACTCGTATTGGACGCTTTGGTTATAGTAGTCAAAATGGCGGTAGTCAATCAGAAGACCTTCCTTGAAGTCTGATTGCCAAGCGTTTGGATTTGTGGTAGTAGCCAAAGCACTACTGTTGGTAATGTCGGCATAGAGGTAGTCACCTTGGGTCTTGGCAATGGTGTAAGGCAGTCTACCACTGGGGTTCACATCGCCGTAGAGGATGTCCACCAGGGAGTTACCACTTTCAGTACCTGGAAGATGTGCTGCTAGGATAGCAGTGACGTTCGGACTATCAGCCCAAGGCATGACGTTCAATCCGCCAGAGTGGGTAACAACGATGGTGTTGTTGCAGACACTCGTTACTGACTCGACGACCGCAGTGCTGTTCCAGTCTGCTAGGAGCGTGCTTCGATCAAGACCTTCTTCCGCCCAAGTCTTCAAGAAGACAAGACAGACATCTGGTGGCGATGGAGCAAGACTTGAAAGGCCACTGGGTGTGGACAGCAAGGTATTGTTAAGAATCCATTGCACAAGACTACCGTCCTGGGCAGCTCGGGCCTTGATCGCGGTGAGTGGATCAACGAGGTAAGACATGCGACCTGTGCCGGACCCGCCTCCAACCGGCAGCGTACCATACTCTACACGGGAAGTTAGCCATAATCTATGAATGTTCAAAGGTATGACTTACCAAAACCAAACGCATTCTGCGAATAGGGAGTACTATCAAAGTATTCGCCATTGATCAGATCTCCAGCATCATTGCCTAGCACTGCAATATTTTTCGGCGCCTTCAAAGGCAAAGCATTGTTGACATTCTTCAACAGAACAGTTCCAGCAGAACCAAGTTCTCTGATCAATGTAGCATGATTCGCACGAACGTCGACGTTCGCAACAGTACCAAGAGGGAACTGGACAGTCGAGGGCTCAACACTGAAGAAGCCACCTATAGCGCCACTTGGATCTATAGGCGGATAGTCGGTATTCTGCTTAAGGTGGAAGTATGGTGTCATGATACGCTTGATCATATCGTCGAGACGAGCCTCGGAAAGGGAGCCATTGTTGACAGCGGTGGTGATGTTGCTGCCAAAGTAGCTATTGTCGCTTACAAAGAATCCGATCGTACCAGGCATATCCATGTCGAGACCTGCATTGATTGATGGAACCCCGCTGTGGGTACCCTGCGACAGTCAGCACACCATGTATACTCGCTAGGCAGAAACGCTTACACCCCAATCACTCATAACGTAACCCTGAAAACCAAACTCTTCTTTGAGAATGCCGTTCAAGGTCTTAGAGTTCTCACAGCTGTACGAGCCATTGACTCTGTTGTATGAACACATCACCGAAGCGACACCACTTCGGACGGCGTTGGCAAACGGCCAGGAGTAAAGCTCATGCATAGTGCGATCATCGATATTTGAAGAAACCGCTTCGATAGTAGTTCCATTGTCGTTCGTAGATGGATTGCGTTGAGTCTCTTGTTCGTTTCCGATATAGTCTGCAAGGTATCAGAGATGCGACTTCTAGATTGGGCATGTTGTGAACTCACGCTTGACGCAAGCTTGAAGCCCTGTAGATTGCATGCCCCAAATTGTCTGCTCGACAGCAACACCAGTAAGGAAGGGATCGGGCGAGAAGCCTACAGAATAATCAGCTCAGGTCTTCGTCTCTCAGCTTGAACAAAACTCACCTTCCCAATTGCGTCCACCACGGGCATTGCGACCTGATCTTGTCATTAGTGGTTCGCGCAGTCATACGTAGATATATGTATGCCTCACCCAGAGGCCCTACAACAGGTCCAAGCGCAACGTTAGCTCCCTTGCCCTTAAACTCTTGACCCATATACAGTCCTCTGGTATACATGAGTCCTTTGTCCCATGAGGCTGCAGTAGTCAATCCGGCAGGGAACACCGAAGCATAGGTCGCCTGTCTGATGGCCAAGGGGCCGTCCTGCAAGCAAAGTCCTGTGCTAATAGTCAGTGGGGTGTCAAAGAGGATGATAGGAAGAGCTGGTCCTACCATTGAAGCCCAGACGCTCAATAGGAGCGATGTTGCCGACACAAGGTCCAGAAGAGCCTGGAAAGAAGGTGTGAGTTAAGGTTATATTGAACGACTTGATCTTTTTACCTGTAACCAGACCAGCTTTCTCTTCCAAGGTCAGATTAGCTAGAAAGGCTTCTGCTTGAGCCAGAGCAGTCTCCCAGCCAATGCCCGCGGTTTCCGCTGTAATTTGTTTAGAACATATTGACAATAAATTGTTGGATAGCTTCGAAGTTGACCGAGGCCAAGCTGTCCGAGATCCACTTACGGCTTGGATACGCTGGTGGACTCGAAGTGAAAAGATTATGATTCCAGCTGCTGTTCTGTGCACCAGCAAGGCCAATGGCCGCCAGAGCCACAGCAATTGTGTTCAAATGATGATGCATCGTCTGGCACAAGAAGCTAAAGCTGACCTGCCCCTCATCAATGTACTTCTCGAGCTACCTTTATAGCTTCGCAAACTCGGGGCATCTCTCTCCACGATTCCGCTACAAGAGGGGTCCGGTAATGCAATGTTGAAGCCAACTCACCGAAAGAAGCTCCATACAATTGCAAGAGCGCCTCATGATGTAAGCAATTTGAAGCTTGAACGAGTTCACAAAAGAAATGTAGCTTGATTCGTGACCCATAGAGGTTGTTCTCCTCATCTTGGCATTGAATCAATGAGGGGAAGCATGGGGAAGGTGATTATAAAGTCGGCTAGAGCTCTTTCCGGCGGTACTTAGCCTGTGTACCATCTCGCGACACGAGAATCCTGATTCAACAATGATCACAAAAGACGGCAGTTACAATGTTGTGTATTGTAACTTGTGTGTGAAGTGGAGTGGCTGTGTTGGAGGGGTTGAAGCTGGAGAAAATTGTGCCGAGAATGCCGAGTGCCAGAAGCTTGATTCAACTCAAGCATCTTCAGCGATCCTATCTTCCATCAGTTGTGTCAACTTGCCAAACCTCGCTGGAGCTATTTCCGGCTGACAAGTGAAGAGAATCGAATCTGCTTCCATTAAACCTGTACGCGTCAGAATAGAATCTCGACGTGGCTCCTCAACGAATATTTACAGCTTTTTGACGAGAATGTGGATGCCTACGAACGGGCAGTCAAGAAGGACAGACTTGAGGTAGGATTTACGAGCCTTTTGACATAGAATCTGTTTCGTCACTTTCCGACTCTATTTCTGCTAGGCTTCCTCAGCGCGTTGGGAAACATCTTAGGAATGGACCTGCTACACCATCAGGAGACAAGCAACTTGCCATGACGTCCGAACCTAAGGATCCACTCCTGCACCTAGCCGTAGCTGTAGATGTTGTGCAGATGAAGACTTTACTAACGGCCAGCGAAGAGCCGCCATCAGAAAGCACTGTCCAGAATCTTCTGATAGCGGCTGTAAGCGAATCCCACTCTGGCGCCGTTAAGTTGTTGTTAAATCAGTACCCTTCTATTTCTTTGAACGAGGAGATTGTTCGAGGTGCGGTCAACACAGGTTCGATACCTATATTTAGGATCCTGCTTGCCAGAGATCCTTACATCATCAATATGCCCTTCGACAAGCGCGGTTCAATCCAAAGCCATGATTCAAGTGGTTGCATGCCGATGATATCAAGCTAGAATGTTATGCTATGGCAAGGTTGTAATTACTTGCATATGATTTTTTTATGGCATCAACGTTGCCTTCAAACCAGATGCCCATGACAGTTCTGTTGCCAACAAGCTCGTGCCCCGCTTTCTAAGCAGGACAATCATGATCTTTATATCATCTTCAATGAACCAAAATGCTACCAATCTGGCGCATAACAACTCCTGCAGCAGAGACATATTTCCAGTGCTCCAGAAAGAACGTACATGATAGCTGAATGCCAATGTAGCCATATTTGTTGTTTGTAATTTTACTGCAAGTTGCAAGTCCATTTGACCTGCCTCAAACGCCAAACATCCCAAGTCTTGGCGTGCCCGAAATTTCCTGCGACCTTGATGAACGCTGTTATTGGACGACATTGTATCACATTCATCACCTCTGACACCTGAAAATGGAAACTCTGCCTGGAGTCGCTCCTCCGGAGCAGCAAAACACATATTTCTATGTCGGACAGCATGAGACGAAGAGGACTGTTCCTGTGACGACCGAATTGGGAAATCAGGCCCAAGATGCTGGCGTGAGTTTATCCCTCTATCTTGATTCCTGCTAGCAGTAGCTTGTGGTTTTTACTTCTGCTCGTTCAATGGCGCTACTTTGCCGCTTCGAAGAGAAAATGTCGTTCTCAGCATACCGGATCTTTCAACAAACGAACAAATATGTGAGACAGAACATGGCTAATTACAATAATAGTACGATATGATGACTAGACCCATCACGTCTCCTGGATTCCAAGCACGAGTTCTGGCATTGGTAGATGCATACTTTGAGGCCGTCTCAGCATCTTCCAACGCAAATGCTGTTCCCTACCCTCTTGTGGCACCTCTGACACCTGAAGACACAAACCTGGTCCCGGATGAATACATTTCTACCATGATCTGCTGCACGAGTACCTGGATTGATCTTGCTTCTCCGGACCCTGTGATTGCCCACGTTTCTCGCCAGGTCTTCAACCATGAAGTCGCTTATGCTGCTTTCTGCGGTGTCAACAATATTATGATTCAAGGACCTAATCTGGAGACTTCGTCTGTGATAAGCCAGTACGCTAGAGCTATTTGGCACTCGCTTGAGGTTGGACCGTACATCAATCTGCAGATCTTGCTTCCCATGCAGCCTACCGAGAGCAAAGCAGCTGAGGATGGACTGAGTCTAGCTGGTCGTGCAAGAGACTCGTTCAAGACTCTCAAGTCAATCGCAACCGACGCACTCTGGTCGTGGGATACCTGGGATCTGATCAGATCGACCTGCAAGTACCACCCCAGATTGACCGTCGCTCTTGAGATCCCCCAAAAGCTGCCTTCTTCAGCTATCCAATCGCGCTGGTTCTCTGAATCCCTGCGTACTCTTATCATTCCCGAGTCTACCTTTGTGCAAAATGCAAAGGGCTTCCCTGTCTTGAACAAGCCCATCCAGGCTCTACTCACAAGGTACATGCGCCTCAAGACCATCCCCTGGATCATCCTCAGCGACGTCGGTCCCATCCCTGGCCAAGATCACCCTGGTATGCCGGTCAACCTACCCGATAGATCAGCTTCTCCAGAGCTCCCTACCCCTGCTCAATCCAAGCGCAAACAGCAAACCCAAAAGCCCAAAGATTTGACACCATACTTGAGCTACATCCGTCACCTTCAACGCACTCAACCTCCTCGTCCTATCATCGACCGCTTTGCTGCTGGATACCAGGATTACTTGCAATCACCTCTGCAGCCATTGACAGACAACCTCGAATCCATTACCTACGAGGTGTTTGAAAAAGACCCTATCAAGTACGAATGGTACGAGCGCGCTGTAGCCGCCGCCCTCAAGGACCTGCACAAGAAGTTGCAACGACCCATCGTTGTCGCAGTTGTCGGAGCCGGTCGTGGTCCCCTGGTCACTCGCTGTCTCAAAGCCTCTGTCAGCACTGGTATCCCCGTCAAGCAATGGGCAGTCGAGAAGAACCCTAACGCCTATGTACTACTCCAACGCCGCAACGCCACCGACCCCCTCTGGAACAAGCGCGTCACCGTCGTCAAGACGGACATGCGAGCCTGGAAAGGACCTCTCATCGACAACACACCCCAAAAAGTGGATATCCTTGTTTCAGAACTGCTCGGTAGTTTCGCAGACAACGAGTTGAGTCCCGAATGCTTGGATGGCGTGCAACATGTTTTGCACCCTGAGCATGGAGTCAGTGTTCCTACTTCGTATACTGCACACTTTACACCCATCGCCCATCCCAAGATTTATGCGGATTTGTTGGGCAGAAGTGGTGAAGATGCTCAGAAGTGGGAGTTGCCGTATGTGACTATGTTGCATCAATACGATGACCTATGTCTGGACACCACTGGAACTCCTGACATCCAAACTGCGTGGGAGTTTACTCATCCTCTTCCTGAGACCATCATTGCACAATCAAATCTTCGCAGAGGAGGCAGTGTGCAAGCAGGAGGAAGCGGTATGGTCGGCGGCGATGGCTGGAACGAACACAACGCCCGATTCTGCCACTTGAGATTTACTGCTTCTACACGCGGTGTGTGTCACGGTTTGGGAGGTTACTTCGAGACCGTATTATACGTCCCTCAAGACAAGACCAAGAAACCTATCGAGTTGAGTATCAACCCCAACACCATGGAAGCCAAGAGCAAAGACATGATTTCTTGGTTCCCGATTTTCTTCCCCTTGAAGGTATGTCTCTTACCCTCGCTTCTTTCCCCTCTGATCTTTTACTAATTGTGTCTTGAAAACAGACTCCTATTACCATCCCCACAGGCGCAGAAATCGAAGTTTCCATGTGGCGCCAAACCGACGACAGAAAGGTGTGGTACGAATGGCAAGTTGAAGTGTTTGCCTCTCTCAACGGAACACGTCAACGTGTTGCTAGCAGTGACTTGCATTCATCCATCAAGAATGGATGCTTGATGTAGAACAGAAGAAGTGAAGTTTTATTGGGCAGATGGCATGGCAGAAAGTTGGAATGTCGGATTGGCTGAGAAGGAGTCAAAGCAGTAAGAGTGGAAGCAAAAGATCAGCATCAAAGCATTGGCATTGGTAAAAATATGGAGTTTTGTTTTTGGACGATTCTCATCTCTTGGTTTTCCTTGTGTGATGGTGCAATTCGTTTGTGGTAATGCTTGGTCTAGAAGATTATGCATAGGCTTGGGCCTTGGAGACTGAAAAACCTTCTAAGCAGGATCGAGTGTTCCAGAAGCTCCCATTGGAACTTTGACAATATGTGTTGACGTGTTTGAGGTCTCTTCATGGCTTCATTCAGCACTCTTACGAAAAGATGCAGATACTCCAATGCAGCTCCAGGACATCTCACAAGCACTTTCGAGAATGAGAAGAAGACGTAGGAAATTTGTTGAAAGTCTGAGAATGGCTTCGCGGATAAATACAACAGAAGAAGGATACGATATACTACAAGAGCGGCTTCTTTTTTTCAAGGTCTCAGATTCTGGGTGGTTCGTCAAATGTGGAGCTGTTGATACAAGTATATGCGTAGAATGTGGTTTTTTGAGGTGGATCGTCGAGAGAGAAGGAGGAGGAGGAGGTTGTCAGGGGTATCATGTAGTTTACTCGTTGATCTTAGCAAGAAGCCTGTTTGTCGTTCATTAGCAATCCCATCCTCTGTCTTCTTTTGTCTTCTGGATTCAACTCACTCGTGATCGCGGAAGAGCGAGTACTCGTTCTCGCCGACCTTGATGGGCGAACCACCGAACTGGGGGATCAAGACCTTGTCGCCGACCTGGACGGAGGGAGCAATGCGCTTGCCATCACGGTCGAGGGCACCGGGGCCAACGGCGAGAACCTTGGCCTCGTTGAGCTCCTTGACGGCAGACTCGGGGAGGAAGATGCCACCGGCGGTCTTGGTCTCGGCCTTGATGCGCTGGACCAGGATGCGGTCGAGCAGGGGAACGAGCGACTTGACGGACTTGGCGGCGATGGTGGACTGAGGGTTGTGTTAGCTGCGTGGTTTGCGCACGAGGTTGTTGGGCTGTAGGTAAAGCATACCATTTTGACGGAGGAAGCTTGCGACAAAGAGTTCTGGCAAGGAGAAGTGTGTAAGAGATGCGATGCAGTGGTTGATGTATTGCTGTCGGTGGAAAATTCCAGAAGCGACAGCGCTGTCGATTCACCTCGGCCGGGGGTTTGACGCGGTCAAAGCTCCTGTATCCAGAACCCTTCCGCCCTTCCGTTTTCCTTCAAAAACATCAACTCATGGCCCAAGACATTGCTACGGCTGAGACACAGCAGAAGTTGCGATGCGTTGCTTCAACAGGCGACACATATCGCTGCACTGTCGACGAGGCGCATCCAGGCTGGGCTGAACAGACTCGCGGCCTTGCGACACGCGCAGACAAGAACGAGAGTAATTGTTTCCGTCACGCTCTTTTGTCGGCAGATGGCACCGCTGTAGTCACGTACAATGAGGACCTCATTCTAAGAACTTTTGCAGTGTAAGGATTGTTGAACATGCCTTTTTCCAGTTTCTCTATTCTTTGCTTCTACCGTCTCAATGACTCTCTCTAGCTAACCTTTGCAAGTCCGCTGGCACACTCAGACACAGAGCCTGCTCAACTAACACCATACTGTTCCGCTCCATCGCCTTCAAAACTCACCTCGCTCGCTCTTCATCCTGCCTTCGATGTCACCAACCCTGCGACTACCCTGCTCTTGACCTCTCAACCAGACTTACCCATACGTCTGACCAACGCCCTCGATTTTGCATACATTCACGCATCCTACACATGGCAGAACCCTCTGACCGAAGCATACATCGCCCCCTCGTCTCTTCTCTTTGTAGACAACAACCATTTTGTTGCAGGCGCAAAAGACTCTCTTGCTGTATTCAATATCCACAACCAAGACGCTCCCATCTTTGAATGTCCGACGAGAAAAGGCCGCAAGGCAAGGAAGCTCTATGGAGCCGATAACGCTGGCATTGGTGGTATCGTGTCTTCTTTGGCTTTGTCAAGTGACAATATCCTGGCTGCAGGTACCTACAACCGTCAAGTAGGTTTGTTCGACAATGCTGGCCAAGGAGAGACTGTAGCTGCATTCGATTTGAGTTACAATGATGCCGACGACAAGCTACTCAAGGGGAATGGCGTTAGCCAGCTTGCTTGGAGTCCATGTGGGAATTACCTCTTTGTCGCCGAACGCCAAAGTGACTCCCTGTTGGTCTACGATATCAGACACACTGGACAGCGTCTGAGTTATCTCTCTGGTCGAAACGCTCTTACCACGCTGAAGCTTTCCTTCGACTTCGCGAGCGATACGAACGGTAAAATCGACATTTGGGCAGGTGGTACGGATGGTAAGGTCAGAGCCTGGCGAGACGTCACAAGCAGGGAAGGCCGCATAGAGCCGGATCTTGCACTGCATGCAAGTCGTGGTGAGCATGTCTCTTTCTGATCATGTCATACCTATACTGATGATCAGTACAGCTGCCGTCAGCAACACTATACTGAGCCGTCGTGAACCAATGCTCATAACAACGTCTGGTCAACGTCGTGACCCGAGTGATCTCGTAGGCTTGAACGATTTCAATTCAGATTCAGATTCAAGCTCCTCAGAGAGCAATTCAGATAGCGATGGATCCGAGTCAGACGAGGAGCACGAAGAAGGCGGTCGCCAGGGCCAGGAAGCTCAAGCTGAGACGCCGGCCTCGGGCATCACCTCAAATGTGGCTGTCGAAGATCCTTGGCGAGGACCCGCTTTTGACAATGTGCTGTCCTTTTGGCAGATCGTGTGAAGGAGAAGCATACCAGATTTCGTAGACCTCAATGATGAATTGACGAGTATAAGAAACAAGACATGAAGAGTCCATCAAGCCAAGAGAGGCTCCAGACGAAAGCCAAAAATACAATTCAGGGAGCGGGCAACGCATCCGACACCTTGATGTTGTGAGGAGCGTGTGAGGAGAAGGTTTTGGCTTACAAATGAGAGCTCCTCCGCATCCTGAACGGCATCTAGGCCTAAAAGTCACTGTTACTCCGACCATCAACTTTTGAAGCAAGTCTATGCGAGTATTGCTCCACAGAGACAACACGTGCCATCTGGGCAATCCTTTGCAAGATAACAAAACGGACAAAGCCATCTTCCACAGATCCGAGTTCCCAGCGATTGGGATATGCAAGATGGCGGTGATGGACTCGAAGGATTTAATGCCAAGACGTGGTGGGAGTCGGTCCTGCGGAATCCCACCGCAAGGGTCTTTTCGAGATGCGGAGATTGAGGGAGAGCTCTGAGGATCGGGGAGGGGTGTGACGGAGGGGCTAATAAAGGACAGACAGAGGAGGTATCCCGAGGCTCCGATTGACCACTTAGACTGTGATATTGACCACCTTTCGTAATAATATCTGGCAGCTCTTGCCTCGGAGGCAACTAACCCGAGCAGTTTCGACGCACTGACACCGTTCAATATCTTGAGGCCATGCTTGCGAGAAACAATCACAATAGATTCTTGTGTTCGGAAGGAGCACTAATAGCTCAAGGAGCAACGGAAGTCGACTGACGATTGCAGTAGCTACCAACATGTGGTGGCTGAATCAAGCGTCTTTTGGTTGTTGCTCAGGCATGGTCTATCGTTCCTTCCCCGGAAGAGAACAGCGCGCGGGGTAGCTGCCGCCTCTTGCCCCGCCTAACCAAACACACTCCGCGAGTCCGAGGTCTTGCGGTCGCCTATCATCTCCAATCCTCCTCCCAATGAGGCAAGGCCCACTCGAGGACGAGTGGAGATTGGTTTGGTGGACCCAGAAAGTGTGAAGCTTGCAGAGGTGAACACGTTGAGTACAAATACCTTGATCGAGTCCGCCTCTCTCTTGCTCACCTGTTCCTCTCCTCTATTGTTTTTTTGTGTTTGAGATACCCCACATATATATTTCACAATCATGTCTACATCAGTTCAACTCGAGACCCCATCTGCGGGCAAATACGAGCAGCCCACTGGTCTGTTCATCAACAACGAGTTCGTCAAGGGTGTTGATGGCAAGACTTTTGAGGTCATCAACCCCTCGAACGAAAAGGTTATCTGCTCGGTCCACGAGGCCAGTGAGAAGGATGTCGACATTGCTGTTGCCGCTGCCCGCAAGGCTTTTGAGGGTGACTGGCGCAAGGTTACTCCTGGTGACCGTGGCAAGCTTCTCGTCAAGCTTGCTGACCTTTTCGATCAACACTCGGACAAGCTCGCCGCCATCGAGGCCCTCGACAACGGCAAAGCTTTCACAATGGCAAAGGGTGACATTGGTGCTGCTTCTGGCTGCTTGAGATACTACGGTGGTTGGGCAGACAAGATCGAGGGTAAGGTTGTCGACACCAGCCCTGACACTTTCAACTACATCAAGAAGGAGCCTGTAAGTTATGACTTAATCCGGTCACTCGGTTGAAACTGACAAGTCTGCTAGATTGGTGTTTGTGGTCAAATCATCCCCTGGAACTTCCCCATCCTCATGTGGGCATGGAAGATTGGTCCCGCCGTTGCTTGCGGTAACACGGTTGTCATCAAGACCGCCGAGCAGACTCCTCTGTCTGCTCTCTACGCTGCCACCCTGATCAAGGAAGCCGGCTTCCCTCCCGGTGTTGTCAACGTCATCTCTGGCTTCGGAAAGATTGCTGGTGCCGCCATTGCCTCGCACATGGATGTTGACAAGGTTGCCTTCACTGGCTCCACAGTCGTTGGAAGACAAATCATGAAGGCCGCTGCTGGCAGCAACCTGAAGAAGGTCACCCTCGAGCTTGGTGGCAAGTCTCCCAACATTGTCTTTGACGATGCCGACATTGACAACGCCATCTCATGGGTCAACTTTGGTATCTTCTTCAACCACGGCCAGTGCTGCTGTGCTGGTTCAAGAGTCTACGTCCAGGAGGGTATCTACGACAAGTTCGTCCAGCGCTTCAAGGAGCGTGCTCAGAAGAACGTTGTTGGTGACCCCTTCGCTGCCGACACCTTCCAGGGTCCTCAGGTCTCGCAACTCCAGTTCGACAGAATTATGGGGTATGTATCTTCTACTCGCCCTTGACGTACAAAGACAGCATGCTAACACTCGACAGTTACATCAAGGCCGGTCAAGACGAGGGTGCCACCGTCGTCACTGGTGGTAAGCGCAAGGGTAACGAGGGTTACTTCATCGAGCCCACCATCTTCGCCGACGTCAAGGACGACATGTCCATCATGCAAGAAGAGATCTTCGGTCCCGTCTGCTCGATTGCCAAGTTCAAGACCAAGGAGGACGCCATCCGCGTTGGCAACAACACCACATACGGTCTTGCCGCTGCCGTCCACACATCCAACCTCAACACCGCCATTGAGGTTTCCAACGCTCTCAAGGCTGGTACCGTCTGGGTCAACACATACAACACTCTTCACTGGCAGCTTCCCTTCGGTGGCTTCAAGGCTTCGGTATGTGTAACCTTCGATATCTTTCCCACATGAAACATAGCTAACTGTATTGCTTAGGGTATTGGCCGTGAGCTTGGTGAGGCTGCTCTTGACAACTACCTCCAGACCAAGACCGTCAGCATCAGACTTGGTGATGCCATGTTCGGTTAAACTAATCATATGTTGACGATGAGAGTGTGAACGTTTTCTAATGACTTCGGGCTTTAAGTAGCTATCTTACGATTCAACTGTATCTATCTATTCTGAACAATTTTTTCTTGACTCCAATTTGTTATGGACTTAAGGTGTCTCTCTCGTGATGCTTCGTCAGTGATATGATATATTCTTATGATGCATTTGACCATCAGATTATGTTTCATTGCTGTATGATCGCAAAGCATATTAAATGAATGTTGCCAGTACATCACTTGATAGCAGTGAACCACTTTCCACCTTCCCTTGACCACTATATAAACCTTTCTCTCTCCTCAATATTATAGACAACTCCACTGGCAATGGTCACCAGAAAGGATCACACCACTGGCCTTCCTTAATGGTACAGGCCATGAAAATGTATACGACATGTCGATAAACGTGTTCTTCGCCAATGCAAGGCCCGCCGACATCATGGGAACGCTTCGGGTATCGTTCCGTTAGCTCAATGGTGTATCGTCCCAGGATATCGAGCTTAGGATGGATGTCTGGCATGAAGGACTATTGAGCAATCGACGCTTGGGAGGCGATGAATCCCATTGAAAGAGTTTGGGAGCCCAGGGCTTGTGTCTATATAAACGACACAGGCTCGACGCAGCAAAGTAAGAAGCCTTCATGAGTTGCAACAAAGAACTTTCTCGTCACAAGTCTTGATTAGGAATATAGCATGTCAGTCAGGAACTCAGGGTGCCCCTGGCATTAAACTTCTATTGTGACAAGTTTCTCTTCTCCATCAGATGCTCTACACCATCAATGCTTGCCAACAAACCCCAAAACCTGCTCTACAAAACTTTCCGGGTTTTCTTCTGCACACCAATGCCCCGTGCCCTCTACCTTTGCCAAAGTAACATCTTGATACATCTCTTCAGCTTGTTTCTCCGCAATCTCAATCATAAAACTCAATCCACCCCATAGTGCACAACAAGGAACCTTTGATTTTCCCTCTTGCTCCAAGATTTTCTTATTGTCTTCGTGATCTTGGTGGAAAGCACGGTAGACATCAAAGCCTGCTCTCATAGCTCCAGGTTGCGCGAATTGAGCTGCGTAAATATCTGTGTCGACAGCAGAGATGGCAGAGGGATGTTGAGTCAATCTATCGTAGAAGGATTTCAGGTATTGTCTTTCTTTGCCTTGGGTAAGCAGCTCCGGCACATCAATCTGTTGATGAAAGACAAAATGCCAAAGCCCTCCATATGTATTCTCCGCAACGTAATCTGCGTAAAGAGATGTTCCTGGCAAAGGACATTCTCCCCAAGATACCGAAGCTGTGGAAGAAGGGAATTGGACAGCATAGGCGTGAGCCACCATACCCCCAATGTCGTGGCCTACGACGTGGATTTTGTCTTTGATGTTGAGGTGCGAGGTGATGAGGTTGTGTAGATCTTTGGCCATGGTAAGTTTGTCGTAGCCATCTCTGGGACGGGAACTTTCTCCTGCGCCGCGGTAGTCGGGTGCGATGACTGTGTATCCAGCATCTGCGAGTGGCGTAATGACGTGGCGGAATTGATAAGATATTTGTGGGAAGCCGTGGATGAGAAGGATAGTTCCTTTGGACTTTTGATTTGAAGGAGGAGAGCAGGATAGATAGTGTATAGAGACTTCTGTAGGAGTGGATGGCTTTCCAGATAGCAATTGGCGCTTGGAAGTCCAACGGGAAGAGTCAAAAGTACGTGCTGCCATGATTATTCTCTTGATATCGTGCGAAGAATTCAGCAAGGACTATGGATTGATTGTGCTGAAAAGACGAGCTCTGAGAGCTTAAATCTACGAAGTGTAGTTCTAGTTGCACTGGTCGTTTGTCATCAAGAGCGTCATGTTCAGCGTCACCTTCAGCGTCACCATCCTCTCTCTTTGAGCGTCACCGCACATATCTTCAGTGTCACCTTCAGCGTCACCTTGCTTGCGCCTTCGAGAATTACTAAACATGACAATCAACCATAGGGCGTGTTCAGAAACGTCGCCTTACTCCTCTTGATACGACGTCATTCTGAACGAACTCTGTATGCTCGGCGAGCGGGGCGCTTGTGAAGCTATTTATTCTCTATAGCGGAAGAGCCCAATGTGGATAGCTGCTCGCCCGGCCAGTGATGCACTCGCATAAGTTTTCAGTAATCACAAAATGGCAAAAAGAGAGACTTTCATGCCATCTGATTTTCTCTCAGCACAATGAGATGAGCCGAAAGCAAAAAGAAGAATTCCGACACGGGGAATTGAACCCCGGCCTCCTCGGACCTGATCGTTCTTTCGAACTGTTTGAGAGCGAGAAATCCTAGCCACTAGACCATATCGGATTTGATGTCAGCAATATCATCATGATAGTATATATTACCGATGATTGACAAGAATGGTTTACCTAGCTGTAATCACCACCCTGCTCGGCATCTGCTCCTACTCATCACAATGCACCAACTTTTTGCTGGGAGGTTCAGGAACTCTGGACTCACGATATTGTTTTAATCTCTCTTTACTTATCATAGTGTATCTTTTGTAAAGGCTAGTCCAAGCAGCTCAAGTATCATAATGGGAAGCCTCGACACATGTGCAGACTACAACACCCTACAACCCATTGTCCACCCTCTGAACATAATCAAACGATCGCTTCTCGAAGCTCTACCGCTTGTAATACTTTGTGCCACAGCTCCGGTCTACTTCCTCCTGCCCGGGATACTACAGCCTTGAGCTACGCAACGGTACCCGAAGCGTTACCATGATGTCGGCGGCCTTGCCATCCCGTCGCACTTTCCAAATCTGCGCACAGCAACATACGTAGTCATCGTATAGTTTATGTTAGTCGCTGCCACTTGTTTCAGGACTGTCAGGACGGTTGTACAGCTTGTTGGAAGCTGCAAGGGTAGTTTATATAGTGGTGAGTGGAGGTGAGAATGAGTTTAGTGCTGTTGTGACTGTTTGCCAAGGATTGTAAGTATTAAAGATGCATTCGTCCAGAAGCAACAGAGCAAAGGATTGGACATGTGAAATATAAACGAATTTTACTAATAATGCTGTGAGATGTTCACAAGCATGTTTGTTCACACCTCTTACAATGTCTGCTTGACAAACAGTATCATTACATATAAAACTCTACCTTGAAGTCACTATCCATTTGACACCTTACCTTGACATCTGGAAACATCGTCAACGACCTCTGCAACATCACATAGTCCGAGTTTCGTGGCGCTCAGCACCGACCCTCGTGCCTGCCCCAAGGAACTGACAGGGTAAGGTCGCTAAAGAAGATAGTGGGGCCAATATACCTTGGACTGCTGTATGTGGATCTCAGAGCATTAAGTCGACTTGAGTGAGGCCGTCGAAAAGCAGAGAGTACTGAGGAGTTTGTAGAGTGTCCAGTCGGGAAGGAGGCAACATGTGCCTCTCATTGGATGCTCCGACTTTCAGACGGAGTTCATGCAATGGAATGGAGAAATTCTTCCTCACACCATGCATAAGGATTCAGCAAGCATAAATAGTCTCGCCTGAAACCAGAAACCTGACTGATTGATTTCCAAAGCACAAGAGCGCAAGAGATGTATTTTGTCGAGAAAAGCCAAATGTGATTGCTCATTACCCAAAAAGAACTCGCTAGGAACGCTGGACCAAATGCAGAAATAGGCAGAAAAGGGCGCAGAAGAAGGCGTCGCTCATTCCAGACACGTCTTGCCAAATTGAGCAAAGCAACGCGCGCTGTTCAATGTGTTGTCTGTATGGCCCATGGCCTTGCCGACTTCATGATCAAAGTCCACACCAGCGTCACCAGCTCTGACTTCGCTGGCACCGCCTTCAGCAGGGAAGTAAGGATCAAAGACTTCGGGGTTGACAGAGACACACTTCAAAACCTTGTCTTGACAAGCATGCATAAGCATCAAGTCGAATGCTCCACCTTTGCCCAGAGAAGCGTGAGCGAGCAAGTTGCGAGCACCTTGGTAGGAGACCGCATAAGCGAATGTGCAGACTGGGTTGATGGAGTAATGGACAATACGTTGGCCATCCTTGATCACATCCTTAAGTCTAGGATTCAAGCCACGGTACTTGTCCACCGGCGCCGTAGTCTCATCTGCAAAAGTAATAATCTTGCCTTCATCCTTGAAGGGTGGGGGGTCACTGCAATGACCCATCCAAAGGACATCCCAATTGTTTCCATAAGGATCTTTATCCGTCTTCTTTGCTTTTGTGAGCTCGCGGACGGCTTTTGCGATCGACGGTGTTTGTTTGCGCACGTCGATATCCCAGTCCATGTCGTCTTCGAGGATTAAAGCTGAGCCCCAGTTGTTCTGGATGACGAATTTGAGAAGGTCGAGGTGGCCTAGCCATGCCATTGCTGCGCCGTGGGCTTCCACAGGGCCAAAGTCTTTGAATGCTTGGATGAAGGGTTCGCTCCATTTGGGTTGTTGAGGGACAGTCACGGTGATGCCGGCGACTTTTGCTGCGGCGTGTAGACCGTCGACGCGCCATTTGGTGCCTTGGGATAGTGCGAGGATTGCCTGGAACTATGATTGTTGTCAGTCAAACATGTTCCCAGAGTCGCAAGTTGTGGTAGAAGGTCTTACGCCCAGAGTTGAGTTTCCAGCTGAGAAGTCGGGTACGACAGGAGTGGTGGCAGGGGCAGCATCATCCTTGAACTCGGTGACTTCATCCAGCTTGGTGTCTTGGTGGTTGGAAGAGGCATCGGCTTGAGGACCACGCCATGCATTGATCTCCTCATGCTTCCAGTGTGCGACAAAGAGAAGAACAAGTACCAAAGCGACTATCGATGTGAGTATCGCACCACGCGCATTGATTCGCAACATCGTTAATACAACAGACCCTGGCAGATAAGCAAGGTAGTGACTTCAAGAAGACAAGAATGCGCCCGAGAACAAACAACAGACCTACATGCTGACTTGTTTGCATCCTCATCGTACGCTATCTTACCGTGTTTCTTAGTGCTCCTATTCTGGGGGATCCACTCTCAACCAAGAACGATCCAGCAGGCGCACACAGCAGGATTTCTGCCAACGCAAAGGAATGGGCACAAGGCTGGGCGTGGAAATAAGGCGCCTCGTTTTTTTGACACTCCGCCAATGACGTTGTCCGCGGGTCCCTGCGCGAACAGTTACAACACCACAAGTCACGTCCAGAACGCCTAGAATCTCTCAAAGACATGGCAGCATATCATTCGCGACAAGAAGATGAATGAGATTATCCATCTCTCTTTCATCACCATCGCTGTGTGAGAGTATTCATCGCTGTGTGTAAGGAAAAATTCTGAATGTTCAGATAAAGTTGAGCCGCACGGAAATGAGTTTCTGCGGCCTCTCGGTCCTGGGAAGCAACTCTAAATCAAGCCTCTCTTAACATCGATGGAGAGATAAAACCTGGGTATCATATTCGTTTTCCCTAGAACAACCAGACCCTCAGGAATCAACACCAACGCCGTTTCCGCTTCAGATCGCCAATTGCAAAACAGATCATTCTTCCTCATCTCGGAACCTCATCATACCTTTGTTAATCTCTGTAGCGATCTCTTGTGCTTCATCTCTTGTTGAAGCTTCGAAATCGTATCGTTTTGTCTCCTTCTCGCGATAGACGAGCACGCGCACAACTTTGGGGTGTTTTCTACTGACTTTACAGCCAACTACACCGCTGAGATGCACACTTGTGGTTTTACCGCCAGGAGGTGCCATCGCTGGATCTGCATTGGCATTGAGAGGATCTGTAGATGAAGCAGGCATGACGTGCATGAATTCTGCATCAAGTGCTAGAATGCGTGGATGCGAGGGCGCGAACGACAAAGGCTGACGACGGATAACGAGGTAACGCTTTCCTGCTCCGCCAGCAAGACCCCAAAGTGCAGTTGCATTGATGTCATTGGTTGACTTGGCACTTTGCAAACCCATGAAAGGTTTCCGCGTCTTGGCCTTCGTATTTGTTGCCGTCTCCAGCAGCAATGGTGCATTCGGGCTTTCACTGCCAGGACTGCCTACAGCGCTGACCATGCCACGACCATCGCCGACACCAACGAAGCGACGTCGTACAAGGTCAAGTGCCAGCCTCTGGCCCAAAGCTTCTACTGTACGATCCTCTGGTGCAACGGTCTGTGTGCCACGAACCTTCAGAACATACAAAGCCTTGTCAATGTTGAGCCTCTGACAGGCCGTCGTAAACAGCTCAGCCAAGTAGGTGTCAGAGGTGGTAGGTATAGGAAGCAAAGTCGTCTGGAATGAGTGCGGATCTGTATAGTGTATTGTGACCGTCTTGGAAGAGCCTGTTCTCGGTGTGGAACGTGGTGCTGGTGCAGCTGGTGCGTCCATCAAGGGAATAGTCGAATTCTTCCTGGCCATAGGGGCAAACGATGGCGTAATCGGGTTGACATTGGAGATGTAAGTTGGTGCTGCAGGTGGTGCCAATGTTGGTGCGTCCGAAAGAGTCCTCTGCATCTTGGGGGGTTGCGGCGTTGCTGTGCGAGAGGTATCTGGTATAGGTGTGCTGGGAGGTGCCAGACCAGATGGTTCGCTGAACTGAGGTGTGAGCTCTTCGTTCTCCTTGAACTGCTCCTCGGTCGCTCTCACGAGACCAAATTCGTCCCAAGGCTTATCTCTTGCCCTAGCTCGAGGCGGCCGGTTATTGTTCGAAGTGAAGTCTCCAAGTGGCTTTGTGCGGGTCAAGGCAGGGAAGTCGTAGTCGACCTCTTCGTCTTCGACCATGCGTAAGGTCCAGCGATTCACATTCAAGTCGTTACCTTCGAGGGGCGGCTCAATCTTCTCCTCTGCATACCGCCATAGACTGAGACCGATGAGCTCGGCAACAATAGTCGGGACACCTTCTTTTGCATTTCTGCGGATAGGCACCTGGATAGGAGTCGAAGCTTTCTTGGAAAAGGGAGCATATATCTTGATCCAGAGAGGAGTCGATTCACCTTTGCCAGACAGTTGAGCAAATTGCTGCAAAGGATTTTCACCCTTTTCTGACGTAGACTTCAAAGCCTTTGACAAAAGACTGACAGGCTGGACATAGCTGATAGGACGTCCTGCAGGAAGTCTGGGCAAATCTGGAGGAGGGGCCATGTGTTTCATGCGTTTAGGCGAGGCCGAGGTATGGGGTGTAATGGCAGGCGGCATGCTGGGCACATTGCCAGGTGTCGACTCGAGGGTGTCCACAGTGATCAAAGGAGCACCCATACCCAGCAGAGACTCGGAACCGGCAGTTCCAGCAAAGTCGTCGGAGATGTCAGATGCCTCGCCCAGCTCAATATCAGACTCGACATCTTCGCCCTCTTCCTGGATACGGTCCTGCATCATCTGGCCATGTTTGACAGCGCGATTTTGAACCCTCTGTTTGCGGAATGTGACTGGATCAGTCTCGTTTTCGGAAGAGAATTCACTGCTTGTAGCAGTATCTCTCCTGGGGCGTTGTTTGACAAAGGAAACAGAAGGAAGAGATGCGTGCCGTGCGTTTTCCTGGCCATTGGCTTTGTCCGGAGAAGCAATAGGTATAGGAACCTCGACGTCTCCATCTCTTGTTTTGTGTGTCGGAGAGGAACCAGCTCTGAGGCGAACAGGCATCTTGCTGAACTTGATCTGAGAGACGGCACTCTTGTCATCTTCTTCGTCGCTATCATCGCTCAGATCGCTGCTGTCATCCTCTTCCAACTGCTCTTTCCTCCTCCGTCTCTTGTTGTGGGTGTGGAGGGCAATGGTATCTTGACTGCCCTGACCGGTGACCATTCCTCCTTCTTCATCTTCATCGTGCAGAGCATAGGCGGGTGCAGCGGAACGTTGTGGAGCTTGAAAGTATTCGGAAGCGATGGCGGTCGGGATGGGAGGTGAGTATGTACGCTTGATGTCCTGAGGGTTTGCTTGCCAGCCAGCAGCACGAAAGGCAGGATTGTTCAAGACATTGGTGTTGAGGGTGATGAGACGCTCGCCGACGCCGTCTTTGATGTGTTGAAGGTAGCCTGCGCGTAGCTGGTAGATGGTGAAGTCTTGATTGTTAAGGAGCGACATGAGGAAAGAAGGTAGGCCAGTCCTGCTGGCTCCTAGTGCATTGTGTCGGTCGTGGTAAGAGGAGATGCCCCACCAAGAGGTCAACAGAGCAGGAAACTGTTTGCGTTGTGGAGTCTGGACTGCTGCTGTGCTTGTTGCTGTCAGTCTGAACTTACCCCAGCCGCGGCCCGTCAAAGACCTAAGTCTTGGCAATCATCTCTTGTGCTATTTTGGAAACAATCTGACTTTGTTTCATGTGATAATCTTTGGTCTTCCTGACAAGTATAACTTCGAGCCTACAGAGAGCACGAGTCTGAGGACAATTGGCGATTTCACATCTATACAGGGAAGGAAGGATGGCATTGATACTGGACGGGGTTAAGAGGTCGATGCTCGGACTTTGCTCCAGACGCTGGCCGAGCTTTGACCCCCACTTCCATCATGTTTCGCGACTCGCAACTTTCCATCAAGACATTACGACCATCCACACATTCTTGTCGCGTGCTCAACATGGCTCTTGTAGGCTATTCAGATAGTGAAGGCTCCGACTCCGAGTCGCCGAATGTCGCTCCCGTTCCTGCCGCTTCGAAACCCGCACCCAAAAAGGCAAACTTCCAAAAACTCGTCGACCCATCTGCGCCACGCAAGATCAAAGTCGATCTCCCTACGATACAGCCAGAAGCCGAACCCGAAGCTCCTCCAGCAAAGAAGGCCCGTACTGCTGGCAAGTTTGGTGGTTTCAACTCCTTTCTGCCCGCTCCGAAACGCACCGCTGAAGCCAAAAAGGGCCTTGGCTCTGGTGTCAACCTCAAGACTGGCGCAGAGCCTGCATTCAGCAGAGAAAGAGTAGAACCCGATCCTACAGCTTTTGCGCAGAAGGATACGAGTGAAGAGACCAAGAATGATGCAGAAACATCATTACCAGCCCCCTTCCAGGACGAGCTACCGAAAGAGGTCAAACCCGTGGGCAACGCTATGAGATTCAAGCCACTGTCTGTCGCCAGGAAGAAGGCCCCCAAGAAGAAGATACTGCCAAATGCTGCTCCTGCTGCTCCATCACCAGTCGCACAATCCGTTGCAGAGCCGCCAAAAGCTCCTGCTCCTAAACCCAAGGTTTCTCTGTTCTCGGTCACCCAGGACGACAGTTCAACCCTCTCAAATCCTCCCGTGGCAGACTATCAGCCCTTACTCGCTGACCCAGCAGCGGCTCCCGCTGAAACATTCGACTCTACAACCACCGCACCAGCTCCCGTACACTCCGACCCCAACTCTCTTACTGCCATTGCCGACGATCTTGGTTTGTCAGCAGGAGAGCGAAGAAGATTATTCGGCCGCAACAAAGATGCTGCTGCCTTTGCAAACGTTACACATCTCAACATGGAAGAAGAGTACAACAACAATGAGCAGCTGCGTGTCCAAGGTCAGGCTGTCGAGCATAGAGCTGTCAAGGCTGTCGCTCCTGGAAAGCACAGCTTGCAACAGCTTGTCAATTCTGCTGCTTCACAGAAAGAAGCTTTGGAAGATGCATGGGCTCAAGGTCGTAGGAACAAGGCTGAGGCTGGTAGTCATTATGGTTTCTGATCAATTCATGACTTTACGATCATTAATGAACATCCCCTTCTTGAGTATTAGAATCTTCCAATTGACATAAAGACTCGTAGTCAGTCAGCGTATCAGGTCTGCTTGCCAAGGCAGGCTGTACTCGCACCTGCTTCATCCAACATCTTGCAGCTGCCATGCCCTGAACATCAGGCAACGTCTATAATCATGCAAGATTTCAGTTTCATCAACAATAGCGGCGATGGTCTAGTGGTCAAGACGCTGCATCAATGTGTCTTGCAAACACAAGCTCGGACTATTGTGCATCCCATAGTTTACGCTATGGTTCTACGGCCCTAGGACGATGCAGAGATCGTGAGTTCGAATCTCACTCGCCGCATTACCTTTTTGCTGTCAATCATTCCGTTACCAAGCTTTTTGATGCTGAATACAGTAGAGAACCTTGGTGTTGAGACATGCGGAATTGATTCCGTCGAAAGCACAAGAGCTACAAGATGCTCGAGTCGTGACGTCTACCGTACACATATGATCATGTGCTACGACCATACATCATGATTAATCGCGTGAACTGAGGCTGAAATAAGAGCACTTGTCTCTCACATCTACTTAGCATCGCTCCAGTCTTGAAGTCCTCCGTTTCATCGCATTGACACAATCATCACAATATGCCAAACCCAATTTCACCACATGGCTCAAATGGCCCACTGTATGCTAGTCTTTCCATGACTGCGCTCTGCATCATGCTAATCAGAGCATCAGGCGCCAGAACGCAGTACTGCTCTCAATCTTGGCCGCCGGTGGTGCAGGATTTTGGATCCTCAAATCGAGGTCTCTTGCACGCGACCAGAAAAGACAGGAACAGATCTACATCGAGCAAAGAAAGCACATTAATACGTCGAAAAGCGATCACTGAGCGGAAATGTCGATGGAACGATTCGTGATGGTATAAGGTGCTTGCGCTAGTCATGTTTCCAGAGGTGGTGGTTAATATGACGAAACTGAAGGAGACAGCTCCGAAATCAAATGGTGGGGCTTGCCAACCTCTTTTCTGTTCTCTTCTAACTTCATCATTGACTTTGTGACCTTTTCCTGTTAACGGCTGTTTCATCAATTCAACGTCTTACTAAACGCATATATCATGGAATATCCTCAGGAAAAACTTAGCATCGCTGTGTTGGGTTGCGGTTTGTTACGCCATAATATCTGCATCCCAAATACTCGAGGCTAATCGACAGTCAGGCTTTATGGGCACAGCCATAATCAAAGGTCTACTCACAAGCATACGTCCCGAAAATGGAATCTCCGAAGACTTCAACATGCAAATCTACGCCTGCGTCAGATTCCGGGAATCCTTCGAGCGAGTCCAAAAGGCTCTTGGCGATGAAGCCTATCGTGTGCAAAGCGCAACACACTTACACGCCTGGGCTCAAGCTGTCGATAGAGCCGATATGGTTATGCTAGGGATCCCTCCTGCAGAGCTCAAATCTATTTCAGAACACATGCCACTTTGCAAGTCGCTACGAGGGAAACTGATTGTCAGTTTGTTGGCGGGGACTTCTTGCGAGCAGGTCACGGATGCTTTTGTCCACAATGATGTGGCGAATCGAGCAAACCAGTTTAACGTTATTCGCGTTATACCGAGTATAGGAGCGCAGAATCTGGACTCGGTGACTATGATTGCGGATACACCTCACGCTGGAGACGACCACAAAGCTTTGTGTGATTGGATATTCAGACAAATCGGGAGTGTGCACTATCTACCTGAGCATCTGATGGACGAAGCTACAGCCACACATGCGACTTGTAATGCACTCACCATGATTGCCGTTGATGCTATCACAGATGCGGCAGTCGCGGAAGGTATGCCTCGTGCTCAGGCAATGGCATTAGCGGCGCAGAGTTTGAAAAGTGCGGCTGGGTTGTTGCAGAATGGCATGACTCCTGAGTCGATGAAGGAGTCTATGTCTGTGCCGAAAGGGATTACTATCAATGCTCTGATGGATCTTGAAAAGGGTCAGGTTAGATCTGCCACTTCGGATGCTACCAGGAACGCCATCAGGTACACGAGAAACATGACTTGAGAAGATTGGCTTTGTTGGGTAAATGGTCAATTGAGAGCCGCCTATTCAGCTTTGCGGTCGAAGTCATAGTCTGGCAAGTCGAACTTGGGCATCTTGTAGCCGCCAATCCAACGAGTTATGCCACTCCAGTATACGAGCCATATCACGGTTCGAATCATCCATACCCCAAAATTCGTTTGCGGTACAAACACCTGTGGTCCGCCTTTCGGAGCACTCTGCGCCTTTTTGACATAACCAGCTAGCTTATCCTCATAAGCCTTGAATGCAACATCTGGCTTGTTCGGAGAGTTCAGAATCTCCCCAGCCAGCATATATCCGCCTAGGATTGCAAGAGTTGTCCCGGTGCCTGTGAAAGAGCAATACGCAGCATCGCCTACCATCGCGCATCTGCCTTTCGACCATCCCCGCCCTCCCAACTGGATCTTCGCAACGTCTTGCAGATAGAAATCCTCTGTATCCTTCATCCCTTCGACCACTCTTGTGGCTTCCCACCCAGCATCGGCAAAGAGTTCTGCCAGTGTCGCTTTCTGGGCTGCCATACCCGCCCTCTGTACTTTCCGCAGTGAAGGCTCGTCTTTGCTTACCACAAGATAGCCAGAACTGAGTCTGTCGTCTTTGGGTCTGATCATGATGAAGCGTCCTCCTACGGCATTGTATCCACGCGATCTGGGATAATCCTGCGGCTGACGAGGGATAGAGAAGTACGCTACCCAGCAGTTTTGACTTTGGATAAAAGCTTCTGTGTCGGTGTTCTCGAGGATGAGTGCACGGGTCTTCGATCTGAAGCCATCGGCTGCAATGAGCATGTCATACGTCTCTTCTACACCAGTAGATGTGGTGACGGAGACTGAAGTGTCGGTTTGATGTAAAGAGATTATACTGCTATCGAATAGAAACTTGACGCTTGGAAATGCAGTCGCCGCGGTGTAGAAGATATCGCACAAATCTACTCGCATGATCTCAATATCAGAAGTGAATCCTATATCAGTTTTCTTTTCGCCAACATCAAAAGTAGCGAATGGGACGTTGTTCTCATCCACAAATGCGACTCCTTTTTCTCCGGTTGTTTTTGATCGGATGATTTGCTCGAGTCCCATCTTGTTGATTATTGAGACGGCGGGTCCTTCCATGTCGATGCCTTGACCTGCTGTACGAAGTGCAGGAGTGCGTTCGAGGACTGTGACATCGAAGCCGGCGCGGCCGAGCCAGTAGGCTGTTACGCTGCCTGCTATGCCAGCACCTGAAATCAAAATCTTTTGGGAAGGCATCTCGGAGATGGTTGATTTTGAATAGGAAAATTGATTGATATGTTGCAAGCACGCTGGTATTGAGTCTGGCATTATATACCTGTTGAGAGGGAATTTGTTGGAATCCTACTGCCTGAGCAACTGTTTCGCATCCTACGCGCCTCGGGGAGGAATTCCCGATGGAGGTGAATTTCGGGGTGCCGCCCGAGGTGAGCGATGATCATCAGCTTGGGTCTTGATCTCGACCTTCTTCATGTCACAAAGCCATTGGCGATAGCTCTGTTCGTTAACAACGCTATTGCGAAAAATGTTTGAAGCCGCGATTGACAGAGAGGAAGGAAGGAAGACTCCAAGGCTCGAAGCTGAAGCTTTGACCAACCTTTCCTGATGCGTCGACCTTGCCGTCGTTAAAAATTGACCTCTCTTCCTCCTTTGCGAGGCTTCTTTGTTTTGGCGATTGACTCTCACATCCTCATACGCTCACCGCTGCTCAAGTCTTCCTTGAGATGCAGTCTCTTGACCCGTGTCTGCGGCTAGCTGCCATGAGTGCTACGCCACGATGAAAGCTATCGGATTGGCTGCGCCGCGAGGCTGACAAGCATGCATGATGCACGATACCGTCGATACGGCGGGGTTGCGCATGAAGAAATGCGATGTCAAGCAGCATTTCGGACTTTCTATACCCTCACTCATCGATCCTCGACACAAGTCTTTTTACTCTCGTCCTGAAGATCTACTCTCTATCAAGATATATACAATGGCTACCATACTATTTAAACTCAGATCACGATCCCCCATACCTCCGACCGCTGCGACAACCACACCGACTGATGCTCTGAGCGATGCCATCAAGTCGTTCCAGGATCATCTAAACCCGGATGAGAAAGCAAGACTGGAGACTATCAAAGCTGTACCTGACGCTCATGCAGTGGCGAAGTTCACTTACCAGCTTGATCAGGAGAATGCGAAAAGGAAGAGTCGTTGCGTCGCTGCTCGTATCTCACCGCTTTTGGAGTCTGTTCAACAGTTTTCTGGCGTCGTTGAGACCTTTGTTTCTTCGAACCCGCACATTGCTGCTCTTGTCTGGGGAAGTGTGAAACTTGTATTGCAGGTAAGCCGATCATGACCCCTAGTAGGATAGGAACCATCTCCGTTGGGGATTTGAATGGAGAAATAGGTACGGCATTAGTAGTTGGGAAAACCGCCGTTTTGCGCACAAAGCGGATCCTGTAATCTGATCGACTGACTTAAAGAAGATGGCGTCGAACTTCACAACTTATTTCGAAAACTTGTCAGCTCTGCTCATGACTATTGGAAAGCGTTGCCCGAGGTTCGAGGAATACCAAGAGCTCTATAGAGATTCTACCGATCTACAAAAAGTGCTCTGCGATTTCTATTCCGTGGTTGTCCGTTGTTGCGAGCAGGCGGTCACCGTGCTTCGCCGAACAGGTAAGTTGGCAATGGCAACGATCGTGAGATCCTCAGGCTAAAGTTTCCGTGGAGGATACCTACAACTGCTCAAAGCCGTGACCAGTTCATTCAAGTCAGAATTCGACTCCACAATGGTGCGGATTGAACAAGCCAGTCAAGAGGTCGATGCGACCATCCGCCTGGCTGAAGCAAAGCTTAATACAGCTGAAAGACGAGTTCAGCATACAGAGCGAGAGGCGGCGGAGCACTATAGACTAAGCTCAATGCTCTACCGCAAGGGACGGGAGAGAACCGAGGCCGACCAGATGGCGCAGATGCAACTTGAGAAACACAGTGAGTTCTCAATAAGGGTGCTCATACTAATACACCAGGCTGATCAAATGCCACAGAGGTTCAACAGGCAACCAAGCTCGAGCAGTTCTGTAACTACAACCACAAGATTGCCTACTGGAAAGCTCGTACACAACGGCACGGCTCCACAGGTCAATGGCTCACCCAAACCGATGACTTCAGACGGTGGGTCACTGAAAGTGGTTCCAGTGTGTTCTGGTTCACTGGAATCTTAGGATCAGGGAAGACTGTGATGACTGCGTTCGTTGTCGAACAGCTATCTGCGAACATCAACCAAGGTACTGAGAAGCTTGCCTATTTCTTCTGCCAGTACGATAACGAAACTTCTTTGAGGGCTTCGACTGTCCTACGATCGATCATAAGGCAGTTAGTAGATCAGGATGACCAGATATTCACTGCAAATTTGATTAGGATTAACGCCTTACTCGACAACACAAACGACCTGACGTTACTGGTGGCTCTGTTCTCCGACGTTCTTGAAATTTTGAAGAGTGTTGTCGTCATTCTAGACGGCGTTGACGAATGTTCAAAATCAGAGATGAAGTTCCTTCTTAAAGCGCTTCGCGGTCTCATGTCTCGAAAACCTTTTGGCCTGAAGCTGTATCTTTCAGGAGACGATCGCATTACTGATCTCATAATTTCGTTCCTTACGCCGAGCTTTGTGGTCAATACACATACACCGGAAGCAGCGTCGGATCTGCAAGAACTTATACAACAGTTGGTGACTGTCAGGAGGGAGGATGAAGATCTTGTGACAGGTGATCCCACCTTGTATCAAGAAATTATTGATGTTCTGTGTAGCGCGTCCAAGGGCATGTAGGTATGCCTTGAAATTTACGTATTGAAGGCTGCTAATGAATCTACGATAGGGTTCTCTGGGTCAGCTTCCAACTCGAAGAAATTTGCTCTCAGAAAACTGACGAAAGCATCCGAAATGCCCTGAAACACCTTCCTAAAGATCTCTCTGAGACATACAACCGTTTGTTGTCTAGAATTGTGGAGGAAAGCAGCCTGGAAGTTTGTAACAAGATCTTTCGTTTCATGGCTGCCGCAAAAAAACCTCTTTTGCTAGAAGAGCTTGGTGAGGCTATCTCCGTGGAGCCTTGCCAGCCTTCTTTCATGCCGGAACGCTCGCTCAACGATGTCAATGGCATCGTCCGATGGTGTCACGGTCTAATCGCGCTCAATGAATTGGACGGAACATTGCAATTCACACATTCAAGTGTGAAGGATTTCCTCTGCGGTTCTGACACTGAACGAATCACACTACCAGGTTTCCACTTTGAGGAGCATGAAGCTGATCGACAATTTGGGGAGGTCTGTGTTACCTACCTGAACTTCAATGATTTCAATACACAACTTGTTATGTCCCCGAAGCCTGAGATGTATCTGGATCCAATGGTCATGGCAAACCATGCACTGACGACCAGATCTCCAAGTCTTCTCTTAGATAGAGCCAGATATCTAATGAGAAGACGAGCGAAATCGAATTTGGTGAGCTCAAAACTATTTGATCGACAATCAGATAGTGGAACCAGTAACGCCGTCACTGTTGAATACCACTTGCTTCAGTATGCCTCGGATTTTTGGCTCTCGCATACAACAGGTTTTTCACCTGCACAAGGCCGTGTATGGAGTCTTTTTTTGAAGCTAGTTGAACATCGCTATAGCATCAGCTCAGAACACCGAAACTCTATCTTGTGGTACGAAGATCCTGGAGTAAAGGACTTTCACAATGACATATTTCCTCACAACCACCAGACATTATTTCGTCTATATCTATCCCGGTACTGGAATGAAAGGGACCTTGCATTGAACTTGTCACTAATACTGAAATGGAAGTGTTTCTCATTTGTAACACTTCTTCCACCACTGGCTAAGCAGCCCGAGTCTTCGTGGTTAGAGGCTGTGCTGTCTCTCGAGATTCACGAGTTGAGCAAGGGATTAACTGGCGCAGGAACTGGATGGATCCATGAATTGACGTTAACGGAACGCTCGCGTCTGCTAGCAAAGGTGGTTGAAACAAATCACCTTGCCGCTACGAATGCAAGCAAGACGTTGGTTGAGCTCGGGGTCGACCCTTATCACGAACTTGATGATCATGGAAAGACAACAACGATTTTTGTCAAGTTAATTCGCCATTCAGACACTGATCTCTTGAAAAAATTGTGTAGATCGATGGTCGAATCGAACGCAGACTTCGAGCGCAAGATCGCACTCAATAACAGAACTGCATTGCATATCGCAGTCATACTCCGTCGGTATATGGCGGTAGGAATCTTGTTAGATCATGGCGCTGACGTCGATGCAACTGATGATTCCGGTTACACGGCGTTACATCTTGCCGTAATAGGAGAAGCTTCGACGACGGACCAATCTGATGTCTTGAACCTCGTGTCGCAACTGCTCATGGCGGGAGCAACACAAAACGTCAAAGATTCACATGGCAGAACCGCACTAGATTACGCGTCGCACGATTTTGAGCGTCGTCTGCGCGAACAATTCATGAAGTCTAGAATCTTCCTTGACTAAGGAGGCCACTATCTTCACCTTTATCACCTCCTCCTACCCAACACGTATTTCTTACTTGAAGACCACTCGTGGCTTCGAGCGCACCTGGAGATGATTTGGTACATCCATGCTTGGGCTCATCTCGCCACTGTGATCCAGGCAGCGAAGCTCCACTTCAGAGGCTGGGGTTGACAGCAAAATCTTGACAAAGAACTGATGCTCATCAGTGCCGAACTAAAATTGCTTTGGACCTCTTCTGCTGATGTTTCAGCCTGTATAAAAGGCGAAACAAGTCAACCAGTATCAAACATGTCACACTGCTTGTCTTGATACATCCTTGGGGGTCATTTTGGGCAGCACTGAAGGTTGTCCAGCCACTATTGCCTGGCGATAATGATCCAAGCGTGCAGCATTCATATTTGAGGAATAGCGAAAGAAAACGAAAACGTTCTTGCTCCAATCTATGTATGTCGCCGAACCTCTCCAAACTCAAGCTTAACATTGTTCAACGACCTTTACCGAGGTCCAACTCCCTGGAATGCCACCTGTTCGCTGTCGAGAAACCTCTCATCAATCCTGGTTGCTATTCATGTTCAATCCCATTCCGATCAAGCTTGAAATGTTGTTTGAGGTATATCGCCGCGCTCATTCCACGATCATGACGTCCTTGTTCTGCCTAACATATTCATCCTCCTCCTCGGTACCGCCTTCGTTCTCTCCGCTCTCCTGGTTGAAACGCCAGGCGAGTCTCAAAGCTCGCTCAGTACACTTGTTGACGATGCTGACGCCAGTATCTCGCTTGAGGTAGGACTTCATGACCATTGAAACAGCACCTTGCTCATCCTGGTTTGCCTGAAGTTCTTCCCACTGTCTGTCTCCTTCAGCATCTTCGCGGAAGCAGACCATGCCAAAGTCGATCATCATGACTTTGTGAGACAGAGGATCAACGATAAAGCTGCGGGTGTTGACGTCGCGGTTGAGTATGCCGCAGTCCTGGATGTTGCTAAGTGCTTTGACGGCCGAGTCGACAGTAGACTGCCAGTGTTCGCTAGGGCAATGTTTGTGCAAGTCAGTGAGATGGAAGCCGTCGATGTGCTGGATAAGAATGCCGGGAATGGAAAAGATGCGGGTGTCAATCTCGGTAACCTCTTCATCGTCTTGGTGCTCCTTGGACATGGAAGGCTGGTCCAGCAGTACTTCTCCGAAGACCTTGGGGACATCTTCTCCTTGGAGATGGGACATGCGCTCATAGGCTTTCTTCTCGGTCTCGTAGGTCACAGTCGAGTCCCACTGAAGATATGCTTCACGCTTTGCAGCACTCCATCGGTCGCGGTTGTCGATATAGGCTGCTGACCAATAATCATCGCGTTCCTTCTCCGCATCCCAGTAGCTGAAGAACTCTTCAGCATCACCGCATTCGATGAAATCATTGTATTGCTGCTCGATCTCTGGAGTCCAAGAGGGGGCATCCCAGTCGTCGCGGTGCTGGGTTGAGAAGCGGCGGTCGTAGAGTTTGAGCACGCATTGTGATGTGTTGTTGAAAATGGCGGGCTCAACAAAGCGAATGACCATGCAGCAGGAAAGAGTTGCCGGAAAGTATTTGATGATTATGGCCTTGATGGGAGTTCCTTCTTCGGAAGTCTTGAGAAGAATCTCATTGCCGGGATGGTAAGGGCAGCTGGACTGGAGGTTAATTGGGCTCATCTCTCATTGGAATGAAGTGCTTACAAGGACGACACAGTATCGTCGGGGTTGTTGCAGTCTATATCTTTGGTCTCATCGTAGTCACCGCCGTCGTGTTCATCGATAGGAGAGGTATCAGATTGTTCGATCATGGTCTTGTTGTTCGCAGAGACAGATGCGCAAGGCTCCGACGCGTCAAATGTTTTTTCGGGACAGTCGTGCTGTTTGTTGTTGTCATAGTCCTCGACCGGGATGATGATTTTGATAGGGCCACTCAGTTGGACCATTTTGACGCGTGTGCTGTCATGAAGAGTCGAGCGCGACTCAGAGTGAGTGGTTGTATCCATATCCATATTTGTGTCGTGGGTTGAAGTAGAAAGAAACGAAGTTGAGAGGTCAGCCATCCCCCGTGCGGAGGTAGATGTCGCGGCAGAGTGATACTGTGTCTCTTGCTGAAGTTGAGTGATGAGAGCTGCTCGAGAAATACGCGTCGCGGGTTGTTGTGTTGTGCAACCAATTTTCCGTCCCAGATGGAACTCGCTGGTAAGTGATAGAAGCGACTGAGGAGCTGCCAGTACAACTCTTCACTTATCCGATTCGTGTGTCGACCTCTGTAGCACGATGGATGAGTGCATGAACCAATGGAAGGTCTAAATATGATACTTTCTTACGCTCTCTTCCAACGTTCTAGATTCGCCTGTCGAACTCCCATGTGTAGACTCACAATATCACATCAAGCCTGTACATGAATATGAGAAGCCCGTTGTTTGAATTTCACGTCGACTCTCCCACCGTGCCTCACTTTCGTGAACTGTTTGTAGTAATGCAGAGACTCGACGTAGAAGACACCCCTGTGCGCTGAGAGCACTAGACCTAAGTTACGATTCGTCCAAGATTCTTTCTCCTTCCATTGAATTTTCCGTCAGTCGCGTCTCTAGCTCTGGACGTGTTGTTGTTTTGATATTGCTACCTCTCTGTCAACCATCTCGTCCCACTCGATCGCACAACCAATATCACACAGGCATCTACACAACACAGCACTTCGTTCATTACCTACAACCCACACTTCTATCAAGATGGTAATTCAACTCAACCACCTCTCCCTGCTCACCTCCACCTGTCTCCACTGCTTACGCATCCCCTTAAGGCTCGCCTTCCTTCGAACCAACCTCTCAGCAAGAATGACGCACAGAAGAACTACGCTGTCTACGCAAAGAACATCAACGTCAACTTCTTTTCTTGCGACTTCAACAACAAGCCTGGCAACAAAGTTCCTGTCCACGGCGACAAGAAGAGCATCAAGAGCGCCAAAGGCAATGTCACCTTCCACAGCAAGACCATGGTCACCACCGACGGCAAGTACAAGGTCTATGTGTTCCGTGGCCCAACCGAGAAGTGGGTTCAGGATTCCTTCGAGGTGGAACTGCCTACCCCTGAGGAGGTTCTGAAGGTCATGCTGGAGCGTGCTACTGGACTGGACGCCGATGGCAACAAGGTCGAGATCAAAGCTGAGTAAATCTCCAAGTATGTCCACATCCGTGCCTCCCTGAGATACATAGTGCTGACCATATAGAACTACGACACATACGACGTTTCGTTCTTCGACACGACACACTGGCCCATCTTTCACCTCAGCCTGGCTTTCGTTTTGACCAGCATTCACCTTTTCGGTCACCTCACTTCAGCGACGACATTTCTTTCTTTTGTTCACAATCGATCAGCAAGGCGTTATGGATAACACGGACGATACCCCTGGAGCGTTGCCTTTTTTACAAACCTGTATATTAGCATTGCCTTTCATTTACTGCATTCACGGATGAATGCCACCTTGACAGCCCCTGAGTCTTACATATACCTTACCAGAAGGCTCTTCAATGGCAAATCTTTCTCTCTCAAACTACCTTCTGCATTTCGATAGCGCTGTATCGATCAAAGTACACCATTAGAGATGAATAAGGTTACCATATCCCTGTTCGTCTGTCCTGCTTGATATCGCTACTTCGTTGTGTTCGTGTACATCCTATGCTGGCCCCTCACCTTTCTCCATACATATGAAGTCTTGTAAATACTTTCTGTGATGCGACAGGTGTATAATATTGACCATTCTTAGTGGAGACAGCAGATATCACATACTGCTTCCACCCCACCTCGAAGCAGGTAAATGAGCAAGACACCAGCTCCTTGATATCCCTCTTCGTATCCTGCTATTTGACTAACCTTCTGTACCTTCTCAATACTATACCAGCTTTGATTGATGTCAGAGCTGAGACATCGTTGTTTGTGGTCTCTCAAAGACCTCCAGACCATGTTGCCGTATGAGCTTCTCTCACCGAAGAAGCAAGAGATGCTGAACCGATTCGAATTCTGGGTTGACAGGGAGGTCAACAGCACCAATAGACGGCGGTATGAATATTGTTTGTTGAGGAGAGGTCGTCTCTCGACAGGGCTAAAACCTATTCAGGGGTAACGGCAAGACAGTGTTCTCCTCGACTCGAAGCTACACCTTCGATTGCACACCACGTCTTTGTCCTTCGCTCACACAAAACAAATTCACAGATGGGGAAAGAGCAGATATGATGAAGGAGACTTAGGCTTTTGGATGGTATATCAACCGTTTTTCTTATCTTACACCCCTATTTTCTGCCTGTCCAGCATCAATCAACCCCATCTGCCAGCCTCTCTTTCCCGCTCAACTCTCTCGGCCCTAGCTTCCTCTCCTTCCTCGTCTTCATATCTATAGCTAACCTTTCTACTCTTCCTCGATCCCTTCGGCCCTGTCGGTGCCTCAAAGCCCGCATTAGAACCTCGTCTACCGCTTTCCTCACCTCTACCCCTCTTGCCCATGGTAGCAGATTCACGGCGTTGTTGCTCTTTGGCCATACGTTCCTTGATACGTGCTTCGCGTTCTTGGGCATATGGGTCTGCAGAGGCGGAAGCAGAGGTGTCTTGGGCTACAGCGACGGATTGGAGACTCGGACGTCTGGCACCTCTGTCGTCGTTGCGGTCCTTGCGGGGGCCGGTGGGTGGTGCGAAGGGTTTGCTGCCGCGAGAGCCTTTGATCTTGAAACCTTGGTCGTCGTTTGTAGAGGTTTGGTCGTCGCGGCGTGAGCGGCGGGAGGATGAGTAATGATCAGTAGTTCCATTGGCCGAGGTTGAGCGGTCTCTGCGAGAGCGTTTGCGATCACGGTCGCTTCTGTCACGGTCGGAGCGTTCCTTTTCTCTTTCACGATCGCGGTCACGATCGCGGTCGCGTCGGCTTTTAGTGCGCGAGGATTGGTCGTCTCCGTTACTGCGGTGGTCTTTGTCGCCACGTGATCTGCTGCGACGGCGGCGGTGATCGCGGTCTCTGCTGCTGTCGCGAGTTGAACGGTGCTTTTCTCTGTCTCTGCGACGGCGTGATCTTCTAGATGCGTCTTCGTCGCCAGAGTCGGACCTTATCACGTCCTTTCTGTCGGAGTCAACAGCCTCGTCATCGTACTTGCGTTCGTGGCGGCGACGTCGCTCACGTCTGCGAGCTCGTGCTTCGCTGTCTTGCGAATCCGCACTGTGTTTACGCTTGCGGCTGTGCGAGCCTGATCTCGAATGTGAAGGCGAACGGCCACGGTCACGGTCATCGCGAGCCGGCGAAGGACTGCGCTCTCTTTGTGGTTGAGGAGATTGTGCCGGGAGGGATTGAGGTTGAGGTGTTGGTGTAGGATGGGCGTTCCTTCCACCTTGGTAGCCGCCCCTGCTGTAAATACCACTGTTGGGCAAGCCCTCACGCATAGCCTTAGGTCCCTTGGGAGCATCGATTGGGGGTCCTGCGGCAGAGCCTGCAACAACGGTGAAATCATCTGGAGTCTGCGACATGTGTCCATTGAAGCTTCCATGCATGTTGTTGAAGCCACCGCGGCCACGGAAGCCGCCTCTGCCTCTGTAACCGCCCCTTCCTCTTCCGCCAAATCCACCATTGAAGTTGTTCTGCGGGAAGAACCCGTTTTGATTACCAAAAGGCATCATCGGTGCCATAGCAGGATTGAAGCCACCCATACCCATCATGGCTGGGTTGAAGCCATTCGGATCCATCATGTTTGGACCTACATACGTTAGAAAACGACTTGGCAATGATTTATTCGTGATGCTCACCTTCATTGTTCGAGTTCATCATCTGATTGCCGTGTTCGTCTTGCATGCCTTGCATCTCATCGCCATTCTCGATACCTTGATTTTCTGTTTGCTCTTCGCCTTGTGGGACCTGCTCGTTAGTATCCTCGTTGATAGCATCTGTCTGTTGCTCTAGGGCAGGAGTATCATTCTCCGGCATCTCAGATGCTGGAGCTACAGATTGGGAGTTGCGTCTTTCAGCACCAGCTTCGGCCGATTCAGTGCCGGCTTGAGAAGGGCGGCGATTGCCTTGTTCGTTATCTTGAGAATAAGCAGCGTCGTCTTGCTGAGCCTGTGGGTTAGATGGGCCAACACTCCCACCAGCAAACGCAGCACCGCCTCTCCCACGGCCAGCAAAGCCACCACGCTGTTGGAAGCGGTTCTGGTTCTGGTAGTTATTATGATTGGGGAACTGTTGATTGGCATAGCCTCCTTGGTGCATTTGCGGTTGATTATATCCAGCGTTGGGA
>SWBL01000353.1:0-51821 GCA_024195585.1 Aureobasidium sp. EXF-3400
TGGGCATCCCGTCCGCTCTGCCATACATAAGCAGTTGAACGGCAGATTAGTACTACGGTGGGTGACCACGTGGGAATCCCTGCTGCTGTATGTTTTGCAGTCTTTTTTTGCTCACTCTTGATACAACACATGCATGGTCTGACTACAGTCTTTGTCTTGATCATCTCGAACAGAATCATCAGGAGTCGTGTAACGAATATCATCAGCTCAAGATCTGATCTGAAGCATAAACGGCGGAGCTACTTCCACGGCAAAACTCACATCTCCGGGAGCCTTCAAGTCAGCAGGTGCCTTAGGCTTCTGTCACATCCTGATAACGAGATCAAGTTGAGCAATCGCATCATGCAGATGTAGATCACACGGCGTTGCTGATCAGGGAAGGAGATGCAAGCAAACATCGGGCAAGTCTGACTGTGGAAATCGATATTTTTGCCTTACCTCTATTGACTTCATGTTGGAGCGGCTTGCCGTATGATCTGCCCCTGTGCAGCTGCCAAAGAGTATAGCATCACATCAACACGTTGCACGAGACAAGGACAGTATTCTTGAAGTTTGAAAAAAAGGTGTATTTCCCTCGGATATCTATTTTCGTCCCCCGTCTGCAACATCCGCCGAATATGACAATCGTAAAAACCGAACCAACAAAAAAAGAACAGAAGAACATGGATATTTGGTCAACAAAAAGATGCGCCGTAGCAATAACATTAACCGTCGACTCTCTAAGCCTCGAGGTCAAGGCCAAGGTCTTCGGGCTCGGCGGGAACAATGCGGAGGGTGTTGGTGTGACCCATACCGCCTCTCCAGCCCTGGACGGTAACGACGGGGTCGCCCTTGGTAAGGATACCGAGGTCGATGGCGTTCTTGATACCCCATCTGAGACGCTTGTCGACATCCTCTTGCCATGAGACCTTCTTGAAGTCGGGCTTCTCCTCGGGGTAGTGGAATGGCCAGACACCACGGTAAAGGTGCGAGTAGCGGGAAGCGCGGGCGTTGCGCGAAACCATGATGATGGGGCAGACGGGTCTGTACTTGGAGATGAGGCGGGCGGTCTTACCACTGGTAGAGAGGACGAGGATGGCACCGGCGTTCTGCTCGAGCGAGGCGGAGACAGCGGCCATGGCGCAAGACTCGGTGGTAGGAACGGGGATGGGAGCGAGTCTGCGGAGCTCATCGAAGGCGTTGACGTAGGGGATGGCGACTTCGGCGAGCAGGCAGGTCTCGTGCATGATGGTGACGGACTCCTTGGGGTAGTTACCCTTGGCAGTCTCACCCGAAAGCATGACACAGTCGGCACCGTCGAGGATGGCGTTACCGACATCAGAGACCTCAGCACGGGTGGGGCGGGGGTTGTAGGTCATGGACTCGAGCATCTGGGTGGCGCAAATGACGGGCTTGCCGGCAATGTTGCACTTGGTGATCATCATCTTCTGGGCGATGAAGACCTGGGCAGGAGGGATCTCGATACCCAAGTCACCACGGGCGACCATGACACCGTCGGTCTCGCGGAGAATGTCATCGAAGTTGTTGACACCCTGCTGGTTCTCGACCTTGGAGATGATCTGGATGTCCTTGCCGTCCTCACCGAGAACCTCACGGATGGCCTTGACGTCGTCACCGGAGCGGATGAAGGAAGCGAAGACCATGTCGACGCCGTTCTTGACACCGAAACGGAGATCGGCCTTGTCCTTCTCGGAGAGAGCGGGAAGATCGACGTCGGTCTTGGGAAGGTTGACACCCTTCTTGGAAGAGATCTTGCCGTTATTGACGGCCTTGGCGCGGATGTTCTTGTCGTCAACAACCTCGAGGACCTCGAAAGCGAGGACACCGTCATCGACGTAGATGATACGGCCCTTCTCGATCACCTTGGTGATGTTCTTGTAGTCGAGGTACCTGGAGAAGTGATTAGCACGTGTTTGAAGAGAAGGCAATGGATCGAGTCTTACATGTTCTTGTCGTCGCAAGCAGTGGCGTACTTGTCGTCGGTGGTGATGTTGATCTCGGAGCCGGCGCTGATGGGGTAGTCCTGGTCGTTGACGGTGTTACCGGTTCTGATCTCAGGTCCTTTCTGGGTGCTTGTTAGCGAAGCTCTTTGGTCATGATTGCGCGGGATGAGCGTACTGTGTCAAGAGCAATGGCAACGGGACGGCCAGCCTGGGTCTTCTCGGCCTCACGGGCGTTGTCAATGACAGACTGGTGGTACTCGTACGAGCCGTGCGAGAAGTTCATGCGAACAACGTTGAGACCGGCTTCGCTGGTATTAGTTGGAGATTCTTGATGCTGAGCTGGAGTGAGAGCTGCATACCAGTTCTGAGCATGTTGATGGCCTCGGGGGAGTTGGTCTTGGGACCTGGGTCTTGTCAGCGCGCGCTCTTTGGATTACACCAAGTAGCTTCAATCTTACCAATGGTGCAAATGATGGAACTGCGGCGGAACTGGCGCTTGGGGGCATACTCAGTGTTGAGCTGCGAGAGCCACTCAATTCTGGTGCGGCCAGCCTGGAGGTGTGCGATTGCGTCGGCCATCTTGTCTGTGTCTAGTGATTTGGAGAGGTGGTGAGAGGAAGGGAAGAAGAGAAAGGCAAGGGAGACGTCAATCAAAGAAGACGCGGCGGTTGTTGAGAGAAGCTGTGAATATTTTAGCTAGCGCGGGGTAAATCCAGCCCGCAGCACATACCCCCGTGTATCAGCTTTCTTTTGTTTTTTGATTGCGCCGCCATCATCTGCACTGCGGTATCTCTGGCTAATCGTGATATCAGAAGACAGCGCGAGACTGTGCGATGTCTGCTTGAGCTGCTTCGAATTGTATACCTGCCAGCGTGGCCAGCAGCGACGAGAAGCATCAGTCGAGCATGAGCATCAGCATGCTGTTGCAGGGCAACCACCGGCCCCTCACTCAACCATTCGGTCCGTGAATTCCGTGATAAGCATCCATCGCCAATTACTAAAATTGTGCCCATCTCCGACCCTGATTACCCATTGATATCCTGCCCGCCTGCATGTCTCTATGCTCTTGCCAAATCAGACCATCATTGACATCAGCGGACTGCAAGTCTCCTCTCGTGCCTCATCACGCTCTTTTCCCAACCCCGTTGTCAAGAAAGCCAGAAGCCGAAATGCTCTGAGCTCACCGGTTCCATCGTCCTCATCCAAAAGGTCATTTCTCAACCACCTCTGCTAGCTTGTGTCGTAATTCTGGGCGTCAAGAGGGCTTCCAGCCATAAATACATCACACGTGGGGAAACGTTGCAGCGACGAGGTTTTTTCTCAATCACTTCTTCGAACAACTATGAGGCTCTATCTACCATCTTTAGACGATTAGGCGGTGAACGCCGACATGCGATCAGTCGTCTGCGACATTATAGCAATACTGCTTCCTAGTTCAAGTACTTCCTGTGACCACTGCGGAGGGCAATCACGAGCATTGTACACTCACCCCTTGTCTTGCAGAGCATCTATCATAGGTTCACCTGACAGATGTCATGATTTTGGTCAGCGCAAAGAACGGGACGATATCCGTCCGAGGTCGCCGAAACAGGCGGCTCCGAAGCCGAAGCAAGCAACTTCACGGGCCGAACGCAGTCTTTTGACCCCCCGGGCCAATCGCAAAGACCAAAGCATTGGACCCTGGCGACGGAGCCAGTTGACCTCCACCAGCTCCGCATGTCGTAGACACCAAGGCCGCAGCCAACCAGCCGTCTGTCTGCCTCTAGTATACAACAAACACAAACTACAACACCAAATCTCCTAAGACGCGCGCCTGCCAGTATATCGTAGCCTCCGATAGAATCTCTCGCATAGAAGTCACATCTGTCTCCCCACCTTCAAACACGCACGCGACTTGATCATGGTGGTATGTGAAGCACATGTCATGGATTGAAACACACGAAACTCATACATGACCCCTCCTCTCCACAGCTCGGCCGCCTCACCCACTACGCCTTTGATGCCGTCCTCTTCTCCGCCTTCCTCGCCGGCGTAAAGCGATCCACAGGCCTTACGTGAGCTACTCCCTCCATCTATACATCCACCAACAATCTATGCTACTCTATTCTCTCAAAACACACCTCTACACTTATCAAAGCCATACACATAAGACAAAAGGAAGAGAAACTAACCACAAACCCAGCCCCAGTGTCAACGAAGACAAGATCACAGACAACGAAACCGCAAAGTCTTGGATCACATCTTACCTAGCCGTGGGCGAAATGGTCATGGACCAGAGTGTCGCCGTCATGAGTTCCATAGCTTGGTTCGAGCGCAAGAGGTAGACGGAAACGACTTTGGTTTTCTTGTCTCTTCATCTCGACTCGATGCGACTCGCTCTATCCGGCACACAGCTCCGGACACGATATGATGGTACAGACAGCAAACGGCTCTACAGAAAAAGATGGTCCAGATGCTTGTGGATAGTGTCGTTGGGCAACTTCAAGACATGGACGTTGTGGCATAACGTTGATTGTACGCTCAACGATGGCATTGAAGGATCATGTCATGGTCAGAGGGCCGTTGATGGCACGACGAGCGGGAGATATCAGCGCTGGCGCAATTGGAGGTTCAATTCAACTCAGGTTATACCCTTAACGCTTGTCTACTACATGACTCTGTAGACGGTAATGATGATACCGGATGCCGGACTACTATGTCATGATATGGGACACCGTTTTAGAGTCAGGGTCGTACATTCAACAACCGTTTGTGAACTGTCGACGACAATATCTCAACCACGGTCCGACTTAAGCCTTCATATAACATCGCTGTGTGTTACCTATATCTATTTCCACTAACATGCGAGACCTATTAGCGTTCGGTCGGCTTGAATGAGAGATATAGCGAAATATACATTTTGATCGGACCAAATCCAGAGGATGACCTACACTCAATACAATTCTCAGTCAATGTCATACAAAAATCATATAAAAGAAAGAAAATATGCAAGTCATCTCCGGTTCTCGTTTGAAGATTACGCAAAGGTAAGAGAGCCTGTACATCTCGAACATATAGAAATATGATTTTCTACATAGAATACAAGAAGCGTACATCACCAGAGGATTTTAAATCTACTCATCCTCATCAACCCACTCCCACTCATCTTCTTCGTCAGCATAACCAAGTATCCCTTTGATACTCCTCACAACACCATCCCAAAGTCCCTTTTTATGTGCCATAGCCAGAACAAGCACCAGTGGCAAATGCCACACTGATGCCCAGAATAGACCTCTCGCTCTCAACACCGCAGCTTTGGTTTCTCCACCTCCACTGCGCCAGAAGCGGAAAGCTTCGTAGGCCATCCAGCCATTGATAGCTGAAGAAGTGACGACAAAGTAGCGATCTGTCACGTTGACGTAACTGAGGCCAATGCAGATGGGGAACATGAGTAGGGAGTAGCGTAATGCGACGCGGGTGTTCATGCGAGGGTTGAGAGATACCAGCATACGGTATCCAGCAGCAAGGTATTCGTGGCGGATAGGGTGAGAGAGGGCGTTAAAGTGGGGGAACTGCCAGGCAAAGAGTAGAGCGGCAAGGAGCCAACCTCCTGCAGATGCTGGACTGAAGAGAAGAGCAGAGGCTTCGTCGGCGAGGGATTGTGGTGATGAAGAGGTGATGTAGTGGCCTCCGGCTGCGCACCAGCCCATCAATGGTGGGATACCGCCGACGATGGCCCCAATCCAGGTATTGACGGGGTGTATGCGCTTGAGTGGAGTATATATGCAGGCGTATAGCACGGCGTTGGCAGCGCCCAACATGGCAGTGGTCGGATTGACGCCATACCACAGGATAGCAGTACCGGTAGCACCAGCAGCCAGGGCGAAGATTACAGCAGCACGAGGACTCACCAGTTTCCTCACCAGGGGTCTGTTACGTGTGCGGGTCATCTTGGCGTCATGGTTGGTCTCGAACAGCATGTTCAATGTGTTGGCGCATGCGATTGTACTAAAGGTGCCAGTGGTGAGAAACAGCAGGGTCAAGCTGCTGAGAGAGGGAGTATGTGTGGCTGCGGTGGAGAGTAGAGAGGGTACGGGGTACAGCGAATATGAGGCGGTGGTGGTGAGGACGACGAGGAAAGCCAGGCGCGGCTTGGTGAGGGAAAGGTAGGTGGCCATACGACGGCGTAGAGAGGCAGGCGCGGCCTGTGCGGCAATGCTGGACAGAGCACTCGAGGCATCGGGTGGCAGCTCGGGCACAAGACCATCTGAGCCTGTCGGTCGTCGCCGCCGCGGTCGTGGAGATGGTGTGTCGAGAGGTTGCTGCGGCCTTGTAGTACTCTCTGCCTCTACTTGTGAAACGACCGTCTTCTGTCTCTCTGTTTTGGTGGCCTCTGTCCAGTTGGAGCGCATGCCCGCCATGCGCGACTCTGCGCCATTTGCTACAAAGTAGCGTCCGTCCAACTCTTGGGCCGTCTGTCTAACGATTCGTGAAGCTGATATGTGCCGCCTCGCTGTGATAGTCGCCGACGTGGCCAGTCGTTGTGTAATTGTCTGCTTCTGCCCCAGCGTCCTGGCGCATCGTGTGCATATCGATGCCTGCTCGCTGAGTCCTGGTGTGAGCAGCGGCCATCCGACCAGCCGTAGTCGTGTCATTGTCGCTTTGAATGTCGCTCTGTTTACTGAAACTCTAGTCTGCGATTCTTGCGACTGTCCGAGAAATCATCAATCCATGTCAATTGTTTTGCTGCTCGTCAAGAGTTTACCGGTCCAGGGTCGTCGTTGTGAGGTCTTTATGGTGATAATAATTTGTATCCCACCTCCATCGGAAGCCTTGCGACCCGTTCTCCGATCACCGAGCAAGCTTCACATGAACCAACCAACCCACGACCTATCAACCATTGTTACCGCTCCACACGCAAGATTCATGCTGTACATACAAGATGATTAACTTGATAGGATTATGATGCGGCTAAGATTATTCCCAACCCGGACCTTCTCTTTTCAACATTAGCCGTCTCCACGTCGTGACCCAAATGCTCATCGTCATATCATCCTCGACTCGACCATGCCCCTCAATTCAGTCGCACACTCATCAGCGTGAAAATATTGTTGACCAATCCTTGAACCATGTCCCCGAATCCACTGGGCTGTCCTGCCCTTTCCCGCTCTGCCTGCTCTCTGAGCTTGATGGCATCCACCTCGATCTCAAGCTCGTGGATCTTACGCCCATCCGCTCCCTTAACTTGAGTCAGGTCCACACTGTACACCGAGTGTGTGTAGCTGAGTCTGTCCTTTTTGCGCTCTCCGAACTTCGTCTCTCCTCCTTCCACGATCGCTCTGGGATCCAGGTCAGGTCTGTGCATGTCCACTTCAATGTTGATACTGATGCGGCAGTCAAACGGCGATGCAGGACAGAATATGTCGAGATCTGCAAGTCGAATCTTGACTATGCGCGCAATCACCGGGTCAGTCCCCGCTGGAGCTCGCTCGTTGATCGAAGTCCGGAGTCGTGGCTGTCTGTTGGGATCAAGATATCTCAACGCCGACTCTGGCAGCGCATCCAACCCAGCAGCACTGAGTTGTGCAAATGAATCAATTTCGTAGCGATGTTTATAATCCAGTCTGTGCCTACCCGGTATCGCCGCAGACTCTTGCACCGCCTGGTTCAAGAATTCGTTCAAGCGTTTGTGATGTGCTTCTGTCATGTGACTCTCAAAGCGCAGTTGTGAAGACATGTTACGATCAAGCACCACAGGGTTCTGGGCTGGCAAATGCACGCGCTGGTCGGTACTTTTGGCGACCAAAGTGCCAAGCTTCGCCTCGATCTCGAGTGCGCCATTGTGTGCATTGCCCACACCGACATCGGGTCTACCGAGCATCTCGTCAAATAAGTATTTTCCAACCTGTAGTGTAAACTGATCAGACTGTGCCATGCTGCCTTTGATACACGGCTCCCAAGGCCCGAGAAAAGGATGCATATGTGCATTGGGCGCAGCGTGACCATTTGTTGAAGGTTGTGGAGCGTGGCCGTTGGGCTGAGGCATCCCTGGAGGTTGTTGCTGTGGTTGAGGTGTGCTTTGAGCCTCTTGTTGTGGCGTGACGACATGCAAGTTTGGACGAGGAGATGGGCGTCTTGCTTGAGTAGGATCTGGTGGTGGCCCGAGCCGGCGATCGACATCCGGATTGTAGCGAGGATTCGACGGCACATATCTGGCCCAAATCGGAGGCTCGGCATATCTCTTCTTGGTCTTCTTGACAGGAACAGATGGTTCAGGGTCGCTCTCGGCAGGTCGCTTGAGGGTGGGTTGCGATGCACTTTGAGGCTGCGAAGAAGGCAGTGAAGGCTGCGACATGGCTTGTGGCGGGGCAATGGGCTGCTGCAGTAGCGATTCGGAACCTGTCTGTGACTCGTGCTTGATCGGGGGACGGGGCTCGAAGGTTTGGACAGGGCTGCCGTTGGAAAGCGAAGATTGCGAATGATGCAAGTGAGGATGTTGCGGGTAGGGAGGTATGGATTGGCCCCTAGCGACGGCAGGTGAAGAAACCATCAGAGGTGAATGATGGGTGTCGTCGTTCAGGATGTTTCGGAGACCTCCGGGCGTCTGGCTACCGATGCGAGGCTGCGAGGGACTGATCTTGGCAGATTGCTTTGTGGTAGTGAGAGGTGAGATGGCATGGTCGGTCGAGCTGCGGTGAGGCGCACGAGGTTCGTGTGACGGGTATCTTTCTCTGGCGGTCCAGGACGAGTCGGTACTGTTCTGGCGGGTCGGGAGCACAACCTTCGTCTTGGGACTAACACTGACGCTCCTGTCACGCTCCGAAACGTTTGTGGGATAGTCAATCGAAGGCCTCTTTACGTAGGTTTGCGGCGACTCGGACGGGTATGCAGATTGCGGTGGTAGGGAGTGAGCAGGAGACTGCGAGGGCATGCCAATCTGGTGCTGCAGGGCGTACGAAGCACCGGATGTGGCGCGTTGATGCTGGGCATGAGCGAGCGAAGGTTGACGGGCGTAGGGCTGCATGGGTGGACCAAGAGGAGTGCTGGGCTGCGAATGCTGCGGCGGATAGGGGTGCGAGCTGCGGTGGGCACCGGGAGGAGTTGGTGACATGGAATGGGGGTAGTGTGGATGACTCTGCTGGCGGGGAGTGAGCTGCGGGTAGGCCTGCGACGGACTGTACTGTTGCTGCTGCTGGTGCTGTTGCTGTTGGTGGTGAGGGTGCTGTTGCTGTGTCTGTACCTGGGGAGGAAAGGGATATTGGCTGCTAGGGAATTGTTGTTGCGGCGTGTGCAACCCCATCGGGGTCGAGGGCAGCGATGGATTCGAGTGTCGCACTTCATGCTGGTTTGGAGGCTGAGGTCTCTGCTGATAGAAGGCTTGCGGTGGAGGCGGTTGCTGCTGCTGGTGTTGATGCTGCGGCGGCAACGGAGCAGCATACGGGCCCGACGACGATCTATGCTGGAGCGGCGGAGGCGGGAAGCTGCCTCGCTGGCTGCCCTCGTGCTGACTCGACGACCGACCCGGCCCGGCGTCGTTGTTGAGCATGTCGCGGAGGTCCATGATTGCGGCGCAAATGGATCAAAGGATGACTTTGGCGTGTCGTGTGTTCTCCTGGCGTGTCGTACCGGCCTCTACACCTGCGGCGCTACTACTCGTACACGTTGGAAGGATCTAATTACACATCCAGGACATGGAGACGCCAGCTGCGTATGCGACAGCGGAAAAAATGGCAATTCGTCGATGGTATACTGCACGCGGATGGGAAGAAAGCAGCTGTCTTGAGTCTTGACGCTTGCGCTCGTCGAAGCTTCGTTTCAGAAGCCTGCGACAGCCCAGCCCAATCATGACATGGCAAACATAGCCATTCGCCCTCCAGCACACTATACCTACCCTACCTGCCTCTACCCACCTCAGATGGACTATAGAAAGCATTACTGTCGACTACTTCAGCACCTCGCTGGGAATACTTGCATCCTTTGCACATGCTCATTGCTCATGGCCCAAATCCGAGGCCACTCGTCGTGAATCGCGCGGTTGTTCTTCTTGGCGAAAGATAATACGTCGGCCCGTGCGCTATCCGAGCTCGACCAAGGTGATGGCATTGAAAACAGCTCGTGGAAAGCACAAAGAACACCTTTTCCAAAAACACGTCTGTCCTAATTCAAATACCTGTACTCGACAAACCCACAACATTCTGTGTCAATGACAGGTAGATCGCAAAGGACGATCGGTATTCTCGTTTCTTGGAAGGAGTTGACTTTGTCCTTCCTTGCTTCAATTATGTCTCATGCGTGCTACAGCATTTTGCATTCTGCACTATCAGGTCTTTCTTATATTCATACATCGATGTTTCTACCTCTGCATCCAATATATCGATGATATGCTTCTTGAGTTACGTCATGCTCCAGCACCTTTCCCCCTGAACGCGTGTATGCTCGCCCACCTAGCGTCCACCACTCCCGAGGACTCAACATCAGGAGCGAAGCTTTCAAGGCGTCAAGGCGTCTTTTGCTATCCATGCCACAACCTCATCCAAAGTCCAAGCGCTGTCAGCTCTTCGTTTGCGGTTCTGTCGGGAGATCACCCAAGTAGCGCAACTGATTGACATCCTAATCTAGGGTGCTAGCCTGCTAGGACGAAAGGGAGAAGAGTCAGTCGCGAGAACCAGGTCGAAGCTTGCCCTCAGCTGCCATACGGAGATTTGCGTTTTTCAGCTGCCCAAATCGTTTCCAGACCGGGTTGATCCTAGGAGTGCTAGGCCGCAGGCGTGTTTCTTCTCTAGGCCTCGCAAATGATCATCTCCCACTTTTCGTGCCACATGGAAGCGCCGCTCGTCCTTTAGAAGCCCTATGCCATAATATCGTACCAGCGTGCGTTCGCTGGCGACGCCTTCCGAGCTGCTGTTCCAAGCCTTGTCTTTCCTCAGGTCGCTTCAGGTTCGCGTCCGACGGTGTTGCCGACGGGAGGCTGACGCTAGCAGCGACGACTTTTCTCAAAAGACATCATCCATAACTTCAAAGCGCGTGCTCGTGTGTTTAGAAACGCATCATACCTTTTCATGTCTTCGATCGAATGCTTCCAATTCTTCGATTGCTCAGCCAGGTCTCACTCTGTTTGACCGGACAGCCGTTTTCGGCAACCGTCACACGTTGCTGCCATCTGCCGAGGAGGTTGAGCTTTTCTCAACGACTTTTCAACGGCATGAATCATCACAGAGTGCGAACAAGCCCAGAAGCTGCTCTCACAGATATTTGCAAACGGGCAACCAGCCGCAGTACGTCTGGATTTCGGACGGACATTTACGCTTTTCTATGCAGGAACAGAAAAACAGAGTGCTTCGACGCTCGCATGCCCTTCCCGGCCGGCCGGTCGAGGCGTGCGCTAACGCAGGTCACCGCAATTCGCTAGCTCGACCGAGCTGCATATGGCTGGCTGAGGTGCATATCGAGCTCGGCAACGTTTCTTCTTTAGGTCGCATCATACTTTTCTGTCTATCCAAGCGCACAATTTTAGCACGCTTAAACACGCTTTTAGCTTCCTCATAGTAGTTGCCCCTAATGTTCAGCCGCTTGTGGTTTGTTTGGGACCAGTGGACCATCGATAACCTGACGGCCACCCCGCTCGGGACGTGCTAACATGCAAGAGCTGAAGAATCAGAAGATATAAGAGTCTGCTGTTTTCCCACCGTTACCGTTTCTGTCTAAATCGTCGCTCGCTTCTATCACCTCCTCCTTCACCAAGGGTCTCGTACCCACTTCTCTCGTTCAACATGCTGACTTCATTCTGGAAGACCCTTGTCTTCTTGTCGGCTCTTCTTCTACAGGATGTTTCTGCCCAACAGTATCTTGGAGATGTTATCCCTAATGCCACATACCCCGGTGTTCCTGGTTCGGAACTTGTCTACTTCAGAGTCAAGGATCCTGCTGGAGTAAACAACAACCTCACTCTCGTTAACTATCAATCCCTGGGATCCAATGGCAAGCGTATCAATGCGGCCAAGGTCCAGCGTGCTGTTATCATTATCCACGGTCTCAACCGTGATGCGGGTACCTACATGAGTAACGTAAGTTGTTTGTATTGCCATTTTGGGATCGAGTATATACTGATCGGCGTTTCAGATGTTGAGTGCACTTTCCCAAGTTACTACCGACTCCAACATCAACTTCGATTCCGTTGTCATCAACGCACCCAGTTTCCCCAACGGAGACGACAAGAACGTATCATACCCGTACTGGGACTACCCTCCTGGTGCTAAGAAGAAGGCAGCTGGTGGTAACCAATCTTGGACGAACCTGCTGGTTTGGAAGGCCTCGCAATGGGCTGGCGGCGGTACCAACCAGTACCCCAACAAGGCCCAATCCGTCTCTTCTTATGAGGTTCTTGACCAGCTTATTGCGTGGTACGGCGACAAGAACAACTTCCCTAACATCAAGCAAATTGTTATCGCTGGTCACTCCCTCGGTGCACAGACTGTTCAGCGCTATGCCACTGTTGGAAAGCCTCTTAGCTCTGTCGGAGTTACCGTCCCTGTCACTTACTGGATCGCCAACCCAAACAGTCTTGTTTGGTTGAACTCGTCGCGTCCTCTCTCCACTGCCAACTGTGCAGACTACGATGAGTGGCGTGATGGTCTTTCCGCTTACGCTGCTTACCCTAGCGTCTACAACACTGGTCTGGTTGCTCAAGGCACCTCAGCTGTGCTTGCCAACTACCAAGCCAAGAACAAGGCTTACGCTCGTGGTACCCTTGATATGGGTGATGATTCGTCTACTTGTGCCCCTTTCACCACTGGCAGCAACCGTCACGAACGTTTCTACTACTTTATCAACTGGTGGACCCCTACTTGTGAAGCTCCTACCTCAGCCTCAGGCCACTGTGATACCGTTGACTTGGTCGCTATGGGTCACGATGGTGGTGGTATGATGGCCTCTACTGCTGGACAGGCTCGTCTTTTCAAGGACAACTTCTATGGTGATGGCGCGAAAGCATATGATTTCGGCTACCCTCGTATTCAAGCCAACGTGGATGATCCCTTCCCTGATCCTGCCTACAACTCGACTTCGGACTCAGCAAACAAGACTGTCTACGCTGGCAACATGACTTATGCAGGCTGCTACACTGATTCGGGCACCCGCACCCTGGCCACTCTAGTCTACGATAGCCCTTCCAACACCGTTGAGAAGTGTACCGCTGCTTGCGCCAACGCTGGTTTCTCGATTGCAGGCATGGAGTACGGCAGCCAGTGTTGGTGTGATAACAAGATCGGTCCCTACACCCAGAAGGCTCTGGATCTTGGTTGCTCTCAGCCTTGCCCTGGAAACACCACTGAGACTTGCGGTCAGTCCGGTCGCCTGTCGCTCTACTCAAACGGCTCGCCTGTTCAAGCCGCGGCTCCCTCCAACCCCGAAGTCGTAGGCAACTACTACTACTCCGGGTGCCACAATGAATCGACTAGCGGCCGTGCTCTCTCGGGTCCCTCTTACTCCGATGGCAAGAACATGACTTTGGAGAGCTGTGCAGCTTTCTGCAACGGCTATAAGTACTTCGGTATCGAGTACGCCGCTGAGTGCTACTGTGGCTCATACTTCGGTGTCGGCAGTGCTCTCGTTTCGGACAACACTTGCTCTATGTTGTGTACCGGCAACTCGCTTGAACTCTGCGGTGCAGGTGGCGCTCTTTCTGTCTACCAACTCGAGTCTGATGCACCTGTCTCGACCATTGTTCAAGGCTCCACTACCGCTGGTTCTACTCCAACAAACACAGGCTCAGGCTCGGCATCCAGTCTCCCTACTAGCAGTCTTTGCCCTGCCACCAACGGACAGACCATTGCAGATTCGAACAACATCACTTATACCGTAGCATGTTCTTCGGACACAAACATTGGTTCATACTCCAGCGCTCAAGCAAGCACCTCGTACTTCGACTGCATGGTTGCCTGCGACAATGCCGCTTCGTCTGGTTGTGTGGCATTCACCTATGTTGGAGGAGCACTCGGCAGCGGTTCAGGAACTTGCTACCTGAAGAACAGCCAGGGCAGCTTCATCGCAGGTGGTAATAACCTTGTGTCTGGATTCAGAACCTCATCTGGTTCCACTGGAGGAGCAACCACCACCACGACTTCTTCTACCGCAGCAGCTGCAACCACCTATGCTGATGGCTCAACACCCACTGTCGCTGGTGTCACCTACGCTATTGAGGTCAACGTGACTTACTCTGGCACAACTCTGGCTCTCTCCAAGAAGCGTGCTGCTGCCGTTGTTGGCGACTGCTTGAACACTTGCGCTCAAAGCACCTCATGTGTCGGAACTGCCTTCGACGGTTCTGTTTGCACATTCTTCGGCGCCATCGACAAGAGCACAAAGTCATCTGCTCCCGGTACCACCTTTGCCACTGTTCAAGCTCGTGCTGCCGCTACCTCAACCTCTTCGAGCTCTACAGGAGTTCCTTCCGCCTCGCTCTGCCCTAGCGCCAATGGTCAAACAGTCAACAACTACGTCGTCAGCTGTCAATCTGACACGAACATCGGTTCATACTCGAGTGCAAATGCCGTTAACTCTTACCTTGACTGCATGACTGCCTGTAACGCCGCAGCATCGACTGGCTGTGTTGCATTCACCTACGTTGGCGGTGCTCAAGGTAGCGGATCTGGCGCATGTTACCTCAAGAACAGCATGGGAAGCTTCACCGTCGCTGGCGGCAACAACTATGTCTCCGGTATGGTCGCCTCTCAGGGTTCATCATCATCGTCATCGTCGTCCCTCAGCTCGACTCAGAGCGGATCGGCCAGCACCTCGGGAGCTGCATCGTCGAGCTCGACCACAACCTCCTCGTCAGCTACAGCCTCAGCCTCGAGCAGCCTATGCCCTTCTGTAGACTCGCAGGATCTCACCGACTCCAATGGAAATGTCTACACTATCAAGTGCCAGTCTGACACAAACATCGGCTCCTTTGCAAACGCCCAGGCTACCAACACCTACGCCGACTGCATGACCGCTTGCGATGCTACCACAGGATGTGTCGCCTTCACTTATGTTGGTGGAGCAAATGGACTTGGCGGCGGAGCCTGTTACCTGAAGAACAGTGCAGGAAGCGCAACCCCAGCAGGCGGCAACAACTACATCTCCGGATTCTTGAAGCAGTCTGTTTCGTCGAGCTCAGCATCTTCAAGCACTGTTTCATCGAGCTCGGCGTCTTCGAACACCGTCTCGTCTACCACAGTCTCGTCGTCGGCAACAGCATCCAGCAGCGCTTCAGCCTCCCTTTGCCCTCAAGCAAACGGACAGATCATCACTGACTCGAACGGTAACCTGTACAATGTGACCTGCTCCGCCGACAACCAGGTCGGATCCTACACAAACACTCAGGCCTCTACCTCTTACCTTGACTGCATGACAGCCTGTGATGCCGCTGCCTCATCTGGCTGCCAAGGTTTCACCTACGTCGGTGGTGCTCAAGGTTCTGGATCTGGCACTTGTTGGTTGAAGCAGAGCATGGGTGATTCCCTTCCTAGAGATAGCACCATCATCTCTGCTGTCAAGGTCGCCAAGCCCAACGTCGTGTCTGGCAGCAGCTCTAGCAGCTCGGTCTCATCATCGACTGCTTCCTCGTCAACTGCTTCGTCCTCGACCGCTTCGTCAACCGTTTCTTCGTCGATCATTTCATCGTCAACTGCATCTTCTTCCACCGATTCTTCGTCGATTGCTTCCTCGTCGACTGCTTCTTCGTCTACTGCTTCTTCCTCCTCCACCGCTTCGTCTTCCACTGCTTCTTCATCGACCGTCTCTTCGTCGAGCAGCACTATCTCCTCGTCCAGCAGCATTGTCTCTTCGTCAACCAGCAGCAGCGTGGTTTCGTCTTCTTCAAGCAGTGTCGCCTCTTCCTCTTCCAGCACTGTCTCTTCGTCGTCGAGCACCGTTACTCCCTCTTCAAGCAGCTCCGCCTCTTCGTCATAGAGTACTGTTTCTACTTCATCAACCGTTTCTTCCAGCACTGTCTCGTCATCGAGCACTTCTTCTTCCAGCAGTGTAGCAACGACACTCTCGACATCTACCTCGTCTGCCGCGGCAACATCGTCCACCGCACTCTCGCTTCCCACTGGCTTCTCCTCATACGGTTGCTTTATTGACGGAAGCCCTCGTGCTTTGGCCTACTCTGCTGGTTCCAAGAGCGACAACACCCCCTACAAGTGCGCATCCACTTGCCAGAGTTTGGGATACAAGTACGCAGGTACCGAATACGGAAGCGAGTGTTGGTGCGCCAACGCCGCACCCACCTCCAGCACAAAGGCTACTGACTGCAACATGGCTTGCAGCGGTGACAAGACCCAAACCTGCGGTGCTGGAAACCGTCTTTCCGTCTACGTTGACAACACCTGGACCAACAAGTTCAGCGCTCGTGCCAGCTATGGCTCGTGGAACTTGATGGCTTGCTACACCGATGGTACTAACGGCCGTGTCTTGCCCAACACTATGAGCATGACTGGCGGTTCTAACAACGCTACCATCGCCAACTGCCTTGACGCCTGTACAAGAAGCGGCTTGAAGGTCTGCGGTGCCGAGTACTACTCAGAGTGCTACGGAGGCTCGGTCGCACCTAACAGCAACTTGATTGCCGGGTCTGACCCCTTGACCTCTGGTTGCAACTACCCTTGCAGCGGCAACAAGACCGAGGCATGTGGTGGCTCGAACAGAATCCTGGTGTACATCAACAACGGCACCGTGGCTGCTAGCCGCCATTAAAGCTGATGTTTTTTCTGTCTTTTCTTCTCTTGCTTAGCGAGCAATTGAGAATTATCTTCTTCTTGCATCCCCCTTTTTACGATTTACAAAGATTTTTTCACGCCCCTGATGTTCAGACCGGGATTACACTGATCATTAAATTTAGTCTATAGACTGTCTTTTTCCTTCTCACGACGTATATACCAAAGATCCATATACAAACTTCGTAATTCTTGATTGGCTTTTTCTCTTGATTGTTCCTTCCCTGAGTCTTTTGTTGCAGTTACCAAAATCGTGTATGGCAGGAACGATCAATCTCAAACGAGCTTTCCAGAAAGTAGAGGCTGGCCACGTGGAGTGATAACCATCTCTTTCGACTTTTTACTCATCAACATGCTTTCTCATGTTTCCACTTGATGGAGAGTCTAGCACAAAAAAGAACTCAATAGTTCCGATCATGTCTTTTTGGATTATGTCGTCTTCACAATCACAGTTGGGCATTCCAATAAGATCGTTAATGTATCACTTCTCGACCGCAGCAAAGAAACGCAATGGTGTTTGATTTTTGTGCATCTCTTTGTCGCTGACGTAGTCTTTGTGTTTTCGGATCTCAGATTCCGTAGTCAACGTAGCTATAAATTATTCCAGGAACATCGTCACAATCGTTACATGACCTGATTCATGTGTAGAGACAAAGGGCAAGTCGAGGAAGCAGTGCTTGAACTTCGATTTCGATGACTGGAAAGGGTTTTCAAGAGCAAGCTATTATGCTCTTCAAGGGTGGAAGGGTCGGGTCGTGCATTGTAGGGTGTTACAAACTATTCAATCACGGTGGTGCACTTCAGCATCAATACCATCGTTACGCGCTTTTTGCCGCTGTTCCAGATGACAGGGGTGAAACTAAAGCATGTCAGTTCTGGCGAATCAATTGATCCTAATGCTGCTGCTGCAGCAGGCAAAATTCCTCGCTCAAGTCACGAGAGTTGACAAATTCAAACATTAGCGAACCGCTGCAGGGCACTTTTCGGCCCTGTGTCACCATACATTCTCTGCTGGTCCCAGGATTGGATGTGATGTGAGCATAGACGTTCTGAAGGGAGACATCTTCACGATATTGTCGAACACTTCGCTGGGGAGGAGAGGAGAGAAGCAGTGGACCACCATGCTGAGGAGGAGAGGAGAGAAGCAGTGGACCACCATGCTGAGGACCGAAGAACACGAAAGAGAGGTCATGAGAAGACGATGAAGAGCACGGGACGGATAGTAAGGTACGCAAAGTCGAGTTGATGGGACAAACTCCGACTGAACGGTAAGCAGTCCAGAGATTGGTGGAAGTAATCGCAGTGAGTTCCTAGGAAGAACGCATAGATGAAGACCGACCGTAGACCCGTCCGAAAAGCGAGCCCGACAACTCTGCAAACGTTTTCGGTCTCGCAGTTCGTGTTGCCCTGACATCTATGGCCTGGGACTCTTGTCCGAGTGGATCTTGTATGCAATGCATATGTATAGCAAGAGCGATACCGGGTCTGCTAGCACTGACGGCATGCGCAAGCTGCAGCAATAGTGACACTGAGCAAATAGTGCTCCTGCACTCTGTGCCTTCCCACCCGAAGCGCTCGTTGGGAAAACCAATGAACTGTCGAGGAGTCGAGAAAGAACTACTGCTTGGGTTCGGGCCGTATAGCCGCAGCGAACAGCTGCATGGCTGTGATGGTGCTTGTCATTCGTGCTTGCTTCGTTGTGGATTCGTCTTTCGATAGATCCGGCGCTTGCTTTACGATTACGGCAGCTCAAGTATCAATGCAAGACACACAGACTCGCGGCAAAACATGCCTTCTGGTAAATCAACTCTTGAAGAGTCATGGTTCGGCATTGTAGAAGCTGACCATGCTCCGATGATCTGCGCTTCTCATGTACTTGGGCAAGTTCTGCATGACAACCCTAGCCCTAGTTCAGCTGACGACGATGAATCAACGATCAGTCATCACCCAGATGAAGACATCGTGTGATGATACGTAGGCTCAGGCATAAGCGATATGTTTACATGTGATTTGAAATGCTTCGATTCATGGTCGTCAAGGCCACGATCCTCGAGGCTTCAAACAAGGCTGTTAGAGTCAGTCTGCGTGATTGAGTGGAAGTCTGTGGGGAGTTGATACGTGGTTATGACAAGGTATCCGAGAAGAACGGCCGTATATCGAATGACCACTTAGCTGCATGGTGATCATGGAATCTAGACGACGCTGAGTGGAGCTAGTTGAGCTGCAGAGCGAAGGGAAAGAAGCAACTGGTCCTCGGTGCACTCTCTTCTTCTACGACACTGGCTAATCGCAAGTTCACTTTGCTGAGTTGTTCTTGCAATTCCTCCGGCACAGCTCCTGCCGTTCTCGACAGCGGCCCGTCCGTTGTCGTCTACTCGGCTACGTCTCCAAAGACGGATGATCAAACATGCATATTCTCATCCTGGTTTCGACGGACTGACTCGCAGTTTATAGCACATGGTTCGTTGCTCGAGCACGACCTTTAGTGTCGGTACCGATTCTTGGGATTTGGAACGCACCAGCGGTTCTCTGCAGCACAATATATGCTGGCAGTATTCGAAATATGCACCTCCAGATGACGACCATTACCTGTTTGTAGAAGTTCGGCCCGTGTGGTTGGTTCGACCCCATCCAAGACGATGATGCTGTTGTGTGAGCTAGTGCGGAGCAAGACTTGAAGTTGTTCAACCGAAAAGTTCAAGGAAGGCGCCAAGGGTGTTTGTCTCCACATGAGCAACACTTTATGCAAAACAGCAATTTATTTCAGCAGATCGATATGGCGGTTAACTCGGTAATCGGACCAGAGATCTCGCAATATATAATCTGATACTCCAGAGGCTTGCCAAATGTCCCACCATCAGCCTAATTATAGGAGTATTGCGATATACATCATGTGGCGGAAGAATGGGACCTTGCGATCAGAAACATTATATTATCTTGTAACGAGCAAAAAACGTCTTCAGAATATATATGGGCGAAGTGAAACAAGTATAGGTGTTGGTTGAATGCAGGGTCGGGTCGATGCAAGCATCATGACTGCGCGTCACCCATGCGATCCTTGCCGAAGGGGAGATTGTCGGCTCGAAGCAAACAATCGCTCGTGTCCGGTGGTTCTAGCCAAGTTGAAGTCAATCGCAACCAACATCTTCTCTAGAAATCCGTCTAGACCCAACGCCGCAAGCCCACCACGCATGTCAATAAATTGCCGTAGGCCACTCATGTGTGTCGAAAATGCATCTGCATCCCTCCAGAAGGCCTCGTGCTGGGCCATGGTTGCCATAGTCGCGATCATGGAATCCTTGGTAGAAAGATTTCCGTTCATGGCTTGAATGGCCATGTCTTTGAGCTGGAATAGATCCACGACCTGAGTGTGCGCAGCCATGGAGGATCGAAACAGCGATGCCGCAAATAGCAAGACAGCATGAAGCAGTGCCACATCGCTCATGACAAATGGCATCCAGGTTGACCTCAGGAGAGCCATCGTAGGGGCATCATCTGATTGCAGCACCTCTTTGGCCGTGAAAGCAAGATCTGTGATATGTGCGTCTTAGAAACCAGCGCAATATGAAAGAGGTTTCGGTGGTATACTTACAATTCTCTAGAATCTGGTTGAGATACGGAAGCCATTGAGCTGGGTAGACCTGCGATACGTCTATCATCGGATACTGGGGCGTCGACGAGAACGAGGATATGTCAGAGCTGCTGGCTGGAGATACCGGGCTCTGCTGACCCGATGTAGTAGGTCTCGACAATGGATAAGAGGCAGCATGTGCACGACCTTGTGATATTTGTGCCGCTGAGGTGCCCAACAGCTGCGGATCACTGTTGGATCTTCGAGCTGCTGCTAGTTGTTCCGCCTTTTGATGTTGTTGCTTCGTGACATGGCTTCGAATAGCCCGCCGAACCTTTTGGTCCTTTGTATCGCTGGGGTCCGTGAGATTGACGAATTGAAAGGACATCGCTGGCTCAGACGGTCCCGGAGAGACAGGCGACGAAGTTCCAGGCATATGTTGTAAATCTAGTCGGTAACAAGTAGGGCGAAAGAATGATAAATAGACAGGCTAGAACAACAAGTTAAACGAATGCGACGAGCCGAGATCTGTACCGGGGAGCTGGTAGATTAGGTGCGAGTGCAGTCTGCGAGATGAGGTACTTCGAATCGACGGAGTGTGTCGAGATATATAAAATCCGAGTTACCAGGTTAGAGATGCATGGATGCAAGCAATGGCCACCATCTTCCCGACGGCTATTCATGGTACTGCAACAATGCAGATTTGGCTGCAGGAGTTCGTTGGCAGACTGTCTGGGCGTGTATCCAAAAAGGGTAAACAAGTGCACGTATTGGAAGCAGCTCGATAGTCGCGCTGAGAAAGTCTCAATGGTCCTTGAACAGTGGCTAAGACCACTGACAAAGATCAGAAAACAAATACGGAACACTGTACCTTCGGATGCATGTACGTTGTTGCATGCAAAGCCGAGGGTCAAGTTGGGTATTACATCTGGAAGATGGGGCGGGAACAAGATCGAGCGGCAGCCTTGTCTGTCTGTCATGATCAGCCAGCTAGCTGAACGCCTCTCTCTCGGGGCCGCATGAGTTGCGCTCATCGATGGCGCCATGCTGGCTACATTAGGCGAAGTGGAAACGCATTCGCATAGGCCGCTTTGGTTCATGCCTTTCTGTTCTGGATAGCCGCTAGTTCCACGAATGGGCTTTCTGCAGCATGTGGTTGTCAAGTCCCTAATTTCCAGGCTCGAGGACCAGAAAAGATAGGCTAAGGCTCTGATGGGTTACCGGTACCTGGGTAGGTTGTGTTTGACAGACCACTGGAGAAGCCACACCCGGTCGCCATCTATTCTTGCGACCCGGCGAGGCACGGTCTCGGTCTAGAAGGGCAGCTGCATGAAGCCGTATTGATCGACCAAGAGCATGTGGGAGCGGCGCATCAGAAAGGAGTAGGTGGCCACTGGCATTTGAGTATTCTGGTTTGTCTTGAACACCTGCGAACAGATTCCACGAATGGCATGCAACTCTTACCCGAGAAGAACATGCATTGAAAAAGAGTGGATGACCATGATCCTGCCAGGTACAGCCGTCGAGGAAGAAATATTCACCGAGCAAAAGTTGCAAGCGGGGTTCTATCCACCTGCTCTGTGATCCCGCATGGCAGTCAGCGTAACCATGAAGAATCTAGCACCAGGAACAGTGAGGACAATGCTTAGGTGAGCACCCTTTTGGCCATACCCCAAATCTCAAATCTAGTTTGTGTATCTTGACAGCATGATATCTATACACGCTGCACTACCAGGAAGACGATGAGTTGTATAAGAAAGTCCTTGGTGCTCTCTAACACTCCTCACGGCCGCACAGACAAACCCGGAGCGGGTCCTGACAGAGACGAACTTCCGAGATCAAGGTCTCTGGGGAATCGTCAGAACCCAGTTCTCAGGCTCTGGGCTCGCTGTATGAAAGAGTAAGCAAGGGACATGCGCAACGGATATAGTAATCATGCACGTGGTCGTCGTTGTCTCACACAGACATTTATGATTCAAGGGACTCGAACATGCCGAACCCGAGCGGCCGGATTACAGGAGATCCCGTCGTGCTTGGGAACTGCAAGCATACCGGGCGGATGGTCGTGGGGACTACGTCACAGTCTCGAAATACATACACACGACCAACGGTCCGTCAGAAAAGAACAAGCTGCATATCTTCTGTCCCCTCCATCTGACAGACACTATCGAAAGACGACATTGACCCCCGACGAGACGACCATGCATTAGCAGCGCCACGTAGATTTACTTACGGCCTCCCCGGAACTTGGCCAGCCTCTCACACACCTCCGCGCACAGTTATGGAGACGCAGCAACATTCCAAGAGGCACAGGAAGAGAGATTCAGATCTGCTCGCAGAAGTGCCCGACGATGTCATTCAGCTTAAGACCGAGCAGCCATCTTCAGCAGGTTCTGATAGTCTGCTTTCAAGGGTACGCTGACTTGGCGTGTCGCACATCTCATCAGCACACGACTTACAGACCCATTTAGATAGTCCTAGGGCCCCTGACGATGATCTCCTTCTTGCTCTCTCTTTGTGTCGTTGACAGCCAGCAACGTGCGTGGCGTCTTGCGCAACGAGCCGACAGCGAACCATGGCCGTTATGGAAAAAACTATCGCCCTGGACGTGGTGGAACGCGGAACCTTATCAATCTTCTCACGACTCTACCTGGCAACATGCTGTACCAGCTACCAACTTGGCGGACGGTACAGATGGGACAGTTCCAGCTGCTGCGGTCGATACAGACCACTGGTTCACACGGAAAAAGCACAGGAAGATGGCTAAACTTACCGTGTCGGACGCAATTGACATGAGGGAAGGCATGGCTATGGTGCTTGTCACAGTAGCCTTGATAGGTCTAGTCATTCTTGTGTGGCTTGCAAGACGCATGTTGTCATCAATTGCGTGAGGCGGTGCAACATCATCTCACCAAGTACATGCGAGTCTCTAGAGTAAATCCGTTGATCTGTGCTAAGAGATGATTCCAAATCCGAGATTCTGTAGAGCGAATACTTGTGATTATGAACATGATACGCGGTTACCAGACCCTACATGCAAGCCTCCAAGTGAATTTCCTCAGCATTTTCGCACAACCTTGTGCCGGTCCGTACAAGAAACGGGCTATGGTCTGCCATTTACTCATGTAGAGAAAGCTGGTGTATAGATTGTCATACCATCCTACGACCAGAGGATTACCTTATTCACTCACAAAATCATAGTTGACAGGTTGACCCTGCTCGTCAGGTACGAGCGAATGGAAGCTTCGGTCACCCCACTCTCTGACGTGGGTCCCTAGGCGCTCTGTCACTCCCCAAGCCCTTGTAGAATCCTAACACACGACTGTCAACAGCACCCACAAGCATACAACCACAACAACACTATGTCTGGAATCAAAGGAATCGGCGAGACCAAGAAGTACGACGGTATGCCAGAGTCACCACGACTAGACACAGATCAGATTGCTGACAAGCGGCAGGCTCGAAGCTGCGCATCGGCATCGTCCACGCTCGATGGAACACCAAGATCATCGATGCCCTCTTGGAGGGTGCAAAGAAGAAGCTTGCTGAAGCAGGAGTGCCTGGTAATCTTGAGTGAATTGGAGCGGACGATCAGAAGAGCTGACGACGGCCAGAGAGCAACATTGAGATCCAGACAGTGCCCGGCAGCTACGAACTCCCCTACGCAGTGCAACAGATGTACGCATGCTCGCAAGCTCAAGCGTCATCGGCCAACTCGACATTGCTGAGCTCTGCTACCGACCTCCTCTCGTCGTCGACAACCGATCTCTCGCTCAAGGACAAGGAGGGCGGCGCCAACGCAGCAGCAACCAAGCCCTTTGACGCCATCATCGCAATCGGCGTGCTGATCAAGGGCTCGACAATGCACTTCGAATACATCTCGGACGCCGTCAGCCACGCGCTCATGAAGCTTCAAATGGACATTGGCATTCCTGTCGTCTTCGGCCTGCTCACTCTGCTGACCGAGGAGCAAGGTCTCGAGCGTGCCGGGCTTGTGTCAGGATCAAGTTATCACAACCACGGCGAGGACTGGGGCGCAGCAGCGGTCGAGCTGGGTATCAAGAGAAGGGGCTGGCAGGAGGAGAAGACGTTCATCCAGTAAAGGACGTTGGAAAAGGAGTCTGCTAGGATAATAGAAGACACAATAAAACTCGCTCGATGTCTGGCACGACCGGCACGAGCTTGAGAAGAATATCACGCGTCTTGGATGCTCGTCGTCTGTGCCGGTACTGTCGTTTGTCGCTTCTTCAAACGACGTGTTTCTGTGACCACGTCGTACCGTGCATCTGGGACAAGTTGAACAAGACCGCCGAGCTTTGAAAGAGACACAGGACATTGAACAAGCAGTCACAATGATATATGTCTGCAAGTCTATGGGATTGTGGCTTCAAGAGCTGGACCATGGCCTTTCACTGCGCCTTGACGACTAGAGCGCGCGCGTCATTGCGGCAGGGCACGGTCCAGGTCCACCGGGCGTGAACTTCTTAACTCTTGCGACATGCGAGACTGAGCGTCTCGTCGACTGAGGAATGGAACTTCTGTTCATCATCCCTCCAACCATTCCTTTCTTCGCCTTGTCCATCTGGCCCCTTGTTGCTACTTTTCTTGACTTTGGCGCATGAGATATCGCGAGCTCGCCAACCGCGCACGCCTTTGGTCTGCGCCCTGATTCGGCCTTCCGTCTCCAGCCTCGAGGCCCCTGTCGTTGCCAAAGTCCTTTGCTCTGCTTGTCATTCTGTTATCACCACCCGTATCCCTCACCAACCTCACCGCCATCTGTCGCCTTTGTCCAGCTGGAGCTGCCCTGTCAAGCCTCGCATCGCCAGGCGTGAACAAGCTCGGCCCACCATCAACAGAGTTCCACTGCTGACCTCGCCTCGGCTTTGCCTATCCGATGCCTGCCTGCTGATTCAGGTGTCACTTTCGCCTGTCGCCATCAGCTCCGCATGGCCCATCCACAAGCTCGGCCTGCTGATGCTTCAGCCAACATGTCTTCGTCCGACTCGGAAGCACGCGACTCGGGCGACTTGTTGAATGCCGTCGGCTCCACCAGCTCCCTTGCAAGCACTGTCTCTTCTGTTTTCAGTGCTAACACAACTCTCCCAAAGACCAATGGTCACTCTTCGACCACCCTCGCCGCCCTGACTCCTCTGACATATCCTGCGACATCTCCACTCAAAGCACACTCTCCACTTGCCTTCTCAAATCCACCATCCAAAACATCCAAATCATCCAAACCAGAGCCATCGCCTCTCGGTCTTTCTGTCGCAAACAACTCCCGAGGTCCTCACAAAAATGCCACTTCTCGACCGTCTTCCCTGGGAGACCGCCCGCAGATTATGCCACCGGCTGGCAAAACAAAGGGGTACAGGACGGTTTATGATCAAGAATGTGATGACAAGCTCAGCGATAAAGAGAAGAAACGCGGAAGCGGAAAAACAAGGTCTTTTGGGACTGAGGTACGTCTGGACAATTTTACATGATTGCTGAGCTTGTTGACACCCTGCCACAAAATAAACCGTCCTGTACCCTGAAGCTGATGGATTGAAAATCACAGGCACAATCTCCGCCTCCTGACCCCAGACTGGCCATTGCAAACTACACGTCCGGCGGAGCTACACCTGACAAAGAGGACCGATATAAACATGTGCTACGAGTTGCACCTGAGATGTTGAAACCGTATCCATACGACAAGGCTTCGACTATTGGACCTGGTCCGCCAAAGCAAATTGTCATTCACAGTTTCGATCCGTTTACTCCCGAATCCCAACTCAAGTTCTTTTTCGCAAGTTTTGGAGACATTGCCGAGTTTCGCAACCAGACCGATCCGAATACTGGAAGTCTGTTGGGAATCTGCTCGATCAAGTACAAGGATAGCAAGCCCATCAAGGGCGTCTCCGTTTCGGCTACCAACGCTGCGAAGCGCGCCGAGAAGGAAGGGCACAAACAGCGTATTGGTTTGACCCAGGTCAGGGTCGAGCTTGATCGTGAGGGGCGCAAATGCAAAAGATACATCGAGATCACGCTTAAGAAGGCGCGACGCGAGATGGAAAAAGAAGCTGCACGACACGCTCCTCGCACTGCTTTGCCAGCAGCAAAGTCGCACGGTTCCTCGACACCTGTGCCACCACCTCCACCTCCGCCACCTGCAGCCTTCGAAGAAATCCCCGCCATTCTGGTGAACGCGCCAAAGGCGCCGAAAGGACCAGCACCCAAACGAGAACGGGAGCGAGAATTAGCTGGCGTGACGGAACAACCTGCGACGCCCAAAGAACGCGATACCGGCCGCTCGGTCGTTGAATCAGAGCCGATACTGGCCAAGATCAAACGAAAGCCGTACATTTTCATCTCGCGCGATAGCGTGCCTGTGTTAGGGTCCACTGTGCCACATCTTAAGAAGAGGTTCAAGGCTTTTGACTGGCGAGAAATTCGTGTTGACAAGGCAGGATATTATGTTATTTTTGACGACTCCAAGCGAGGTGAAGACGAGACAGTGAGGTGTTTTAAGGAGTGCAACAATGGCCCTATGTTCACATACAACATGGCTATGGAGTGCCAGCAGTACGGCAACCCCGACTACGTGCGCAGCCCAAGCCCCGAAACCCAGGCCGTCCAGAGCCGACAAAAGGAAGAGACAGATCGATTGGAGAGATGGGCTGCGGAGGATCTGGAAGAAGAGAAGAAAGAAAGAGCTGCGGACCTGGATCCTGTCAAAGGAGCGCTCGAGCAGCTGCAAATTGAGTTGCGCAACAAGATCATGGACGACATCAAGAAACGAATCGTCATCCCCGAACTCTACGACCGCCTCGACCCTGCCAGACATGCTGCGAAACGTCGCAAGCTCGATATTCCAGACCCGACTGACAATGAAAACAAGCCACCAACTTTGTTATTGAACAAAGTTATTGACACTCTGTCAACAACAACTCGGTCCAGAAACGGACGTCCTTTGTCTCACAGCAAGCCGCTTCGCCCACACGATCCCAACCGCGGACGACAGGTTCCCACAAATGTCTACGTCGACCCTCGCCGATTCAAGAAGCGACCAGCTGTGCGCCCTGTCCACGCCCGTCCCTTACATTACCGCTTGCAGCACATGGAAGATGATGAGGACGAAGACGAGTCCGACGACGATCACAGAACACCAATGACACGCGATACCGAAGACCTGGAGAGCAGGCCTCTCAGTCGGGCCAGTCGCAACTCAACACCCTTCAGCGTGTCAGAGTCCATCGACCTACCGACACCTGCTCCGAAAAAGAGAAAGCTGGTCCACAAAGAAAGAGAGAAAATTCCGGAGGAAGAGCAGGAGATTTTTGCATCGCATCACAAGGAACTCCTTGGTGACCTTATTCAGAAGATTCCGGAACGTATGGCCACACGCGAACTCGAGCTAGTTGTTAGCACCCTTCCTCGAGACTCGAAGTTTCAGGAACGCGCACGAACAGAACTTCATCTCAGGCAGCGCGCCAAATACGACAACGAAGAGTCACCTGCGTCAATTGTTGACGGCTCTAAATCTGACAACATCACCACTGGCGACAAGCATGCAGCTCAATTTGGAGACCTTGCGACCAAATCCGTCAAGAAAGATAGCAAACGCAAGCGACCAAAGTCGAAGAAGCAAATCTTCGAGGAGCGCGAAGCCGAACGGGCTGCGGCAAGAGCTGCTGAAGACGCCCAGGTTGTGGAGGCCGGCAGCCAAGTCGACGACAGAGACGTTGATGGCGACATCGACGTTGACGCTGACGTTGACATCGATGTGGCCGAAGATATCGTCGAAGAGGAAGAAGAGGAAGAAAGACCACAGGTCGAGTGGGCTGTGTCCACCGGTGAACCACTCAAAACTGTCCTGGATGACGACGATGTCTTTTTGGATATCGATGGATGGAAACACATCGTCAAAGATGAAGAAGACATGCGCTACCTCCTTCAGGCCTTGGAAGACGTACCTGCTGCTGATATTGGAGACGTTACTTTATGGGCGTGGAAGCAGAAGGAGATCAAGGCACTCAATGCTGGTGGAGCGACCGCCGAAGCCAGGATTCATGGATACTACGTGCCAAACCTTTCGGGCTGTGCTCGCACGGAGGGCGTCAAGAAGATTCTGGAGTCCGAAAAGTCCAAATACCTGCCTCACCGCATTCGCGTCCAAAAACAACGCGAGGCTCGCGAGGCCCAAGCCCTTGAGAACCCCAATGCTTTCGCTGCCGCTGAAGCGGCTGCCGAAGCTGCAAAGGCCGCCGCAGCTGCCAAAACAGCATCTGTGGCTACATCTCGCAGCAACCGTGCCAACAACCGACGTCTGGTCAACGACATCAACTTGCAGAAGCAGAACCTCACTACTACCGGTGGTGAGGCTGATGCCATCAAGTTCAACGCCCTTAAGAAGAGAAAGAAGCATGTCAAGTTTGACAGATCGGCCATTCACGGTTGGGGTTTGTATGCCATGGAGAACATCGCTTCTAATGATCTCATCATCGAATATGTGGGCGAAAAAGTACGCCAGAAGGTGGCTGATCTCCGCGAGATCAAATACGACAAGCAAGGCATTGGAAGCAGTTACCTGTTCCGTATGGCTGACGACGAGATCATCGACGCCACGAAGAAGGGTGGCATTGCTCGCTTCATCAACCACAGCTGTACACCCAACTGCACAGCCAAGATCATCAAAGTCGACGGCACCAGGAGAATTGTCATCTATGCGCTTAAGGACATTGCCAAGAGTAAGTTCTACAATACTGTTGACCAAAATATATTGCTAACATAGACACAGACGACGAGCTCACGTATGACTACAAGTTCGAACGCGAATACGGCAGCGATGATCGTATCCCATGTCTTTGCGGTTCTGTGGGATGTAAGGGCTTCCTGAACTAAGGGGGGGGTGGAAAAGGCTTGTTGTATATTACGCGGAGGAAGGCATGCATACTAATGGCGCACTTGGAAGGAGCAAAAAAAGACCGGAAGAAGAGAATTTTCTTCGGGTCTGCATGGAACGTGAGATTCGACTTTGCATTGTACGATATCGAACAAAGAGACCTGTCCTGGCTGATTGATGCGGGACAATGAAGGCCAATCATGCACTACAGTTGCACTGTCCAATGAAGATCAAACAAGTTCTCGACAACCTTGATGGAGACATGCTTGACACGTGACGTATCAGTAGCAAAACGCCGTCCATGTGTGCGGTACTTGGCTGGCTGGGTATGCGGCAAGATTGTGGATACAGCATCCTGGCTGTACGCGCAATGCTGTCACGGGTCTACTGAGCTAGAGACTGACTCGAGATGAGGTTGTTCATATCTGCCAGGTTATGTGCCAGGTTAGAGGTCGGGCAAGGACCAGGTGGATCATGGCTGCCAACTGACAAGGCACGCGGGGAACAACGAACAAGGCCGACTTCGATTCATTCTCTTGGCGTTCGCGGGCCGGCAGTGCTAGGTACGATCGAAACACGTATTCGGTAGCAGAGAAACTTCTGGACTTTTTGGATAAAGGTACCATAAGTTCAGGGAGGGACGTCGAAGTATCATCTTCTTTTACTCGACCAACGTTGCATTGCTCCAGAATCGCCAGCATGGACAACGCCTACGTGCAATCGCCGTCTGCGGTACTGAAGCACTTTGATGTTCAGGAAGCCTCGGGTCTTGACAAGTCGTCGGTGACTGCCTCAAGACAGAAGCATGGTCGCAATGGTATGTCCTTTGTCTAGCCTTGTACGACTGCTCTGAGCATATACTGACTCTGTCGTCAGCCATTCCCGAAGAACCGCCAACCCCGCTGTGGGAACTCATCCTAGAACAATTCAAGGACCAGCTTGTTCTCATCCTCCTTGCCTCGGCCGCTGTATCCTTCGTGCTCGCTCTCTTCGAGGACAGCGACGACTGGACCGTTTTCGTTGACCCTATTGTTGTATGTTCTGTGTCGCGCCCCTGTCTTGACAGCAGCTTCTGACCAGTACCCCTAGATCCTCACCATCCTCATCCTCAACGCCGTCGTCGGTGTATCGCAAGAATCGTCGGCTGAAAAGGCAATCGCTGCACTTCAAGAGTATTCGGCCAATGTGGCCAAGGTCGTCCGTAATGGCAAGGTTCAGCGCATCAAGGCAGACGAGTTGGTTCCCGGAGACATCATCAAGGTAGCCGTTGGCGATCGCGTTCCTGCCGACTGCAGAGTTCTGTCTATCCACAGCAACAGCTTCCGTATCGACCAGAGTATCCTGACTGGAGAGAGCGAGAGTGTCGGCAAGGACACGGACGCCATCAAGGACGACAACGCTGTCAAGCAGGACCAGATCAACATGCTCTTCTCGGGTACCACCGTTGTCACTGGAAATGCCACCGCTGTCGTTGTCCTCACTGGTTCCAACACTGCCATTGGCGATATCCATGAGAACATCTCGTCCCAGATCTCGCAGCCTACCCCTCTCAAGGAGAAGCTCAACGACTTTGGAGACACTCTCGCCAAGGTCATTACCGTTATCTGTATCCTCGTCTGGCTCATCAACATCCCCCATTTCAACGATCCTGCCCACGGCTCTTTCGCCAAGGGTGCCATTTACTACCTGAAGGTAAGCTGCCACAAATCGCGGGTACTTGAACATATGACTGATCATCAACCTAGATTGCTGTCTCACTCGGTGTCGCCGCTATCCCCGAAGGTCTCGCTGTCGTTATTACCACCTGCCTCGCCTTGGGAACTCGCAAGATGGCTGCCAAGAATGCTGTGGTCCGCAGTCTTCCCTCAGTCGAGACTTTGGGCAGCTGCAGTGTCATCTGCTCGGACAAGACTGGAACCCTTACCACCAACCAAATGAGTGTGAACAAGGTCGTTTTCATCAACGACGGAGGATCTGGTCTCGAGGAACTCACTGTTGAGGGAACCAGTTTTGCCCCTGAAGGCGCCATCACTACTTCAAGCGGACAAACTCTCGAGAACGCAGCCGCTTCGTCCTCTACCATTGCTCAAATCGCTGAAGTCGCTGCTCTTTGTAATGACGCACGTCTCGCCTATGACAGCGAGAAGGGTGTCTACAACAACGTTGGTGAAGCTACTGAAGGTGCCCTGAGAGTCCTCGCCGAGAAGATTGGCACCAGGGACGCATCCGTCAACTCTGCAAGATTCACCCTCGCACCCGAAGACAGAATCCACCATGCCAGCAAGCACTGGGAAACCAGCACCCCTCGTCTGGCTACCTACGAATTCGCTCGTGATAGAAAGAGTATGTCTGTTTTGGTCCAAGACGGTTCATCCCAGCGTCTCCTCGTCAAGGGTGCCCCTGAGTCCATCATCGCCAGATGTAGATACGTCTTGGTCGGAACCAAGGGTACCAGAATGGTTCTCACTGATAACGTCTCTGCTCTGCTCTCCAAGGAAGTCGTCGAATACGGCAACCGTGGACTCCGCATCATGGCTCTTGCCAGTGTCGATAACGTTACCTCTCCTCTGTTGAAGCAAGCCAAGACCAGCTCTGAATACGCTCAGCTCGAACAAAACATGACTCTCATCGGTCTTGTTGGTATGCTTGACCCTCCTCGTCCTGAGGTGGCCGACAGCATCCGCAAGTGCCGCGAAGCCGGTATCCGAGTCGTTGTTATCACTGGTGACAACCAGAACACTGCCGAGACCATCTGTCGCCAGATTGGTGTCTTTGGCACTGATGAAGATCTGACCGGTAAAAGTTTCACTGGCCGCCAGTTCGATGATCTCAGTGACGCCGACAAGCTCAAGGCTGCTATGACCGCTTCCCTCTTCTGTCGTACCGAGCCCACTCACAAGTCGAAGCTGGTTGACCTTCTCCAATCTGCTGGCGAGGTTGTCGCTATGACTGGTGATGGTGTCAACGATGCCCCTGCCTTGAAGAAGGCGGATATTGGTGTGGCCATGGGTAGTGGTACTGATGTCGCCAAGCTCGCCGCCGACATGGTTCTTGCAGACGACAACTTTGCAACCATTGAGTCCGCTATCGAGGAAGGCAGAAGCATCTACAACAACACTCAGCAATTCATCCGCTACTTGATCTCGTCCAACATTGGCGAGGTTGTGTCCATCTTCTTGACTGCCGCCATGGGTATGCCCGAGGCTTTGATCCCTGTTCAGCTCCTCTGGGTCAACCTGGTTACCGACGGTCTTCCGGCTACTGCGCTCTCATTCAACCCCGCTGATCACGATATCATGAAGCGTCTTCCTCGCAAGCGTGACGAAGCTCTTATTGGTGGCTGGCTCTTCTTTAGATATATGGTAATCGGTACCTACGTTGGTATTGCTACTGTTGGAGGATACGCATGGTATTTCATGTTCAGTGAGGCCGGACCTAAGGTCAGCTTCCACGCACTGGTAAGTTTTGATACGTTTCTCTTCCAAAAGATGTCTGAATACTAACACCTGGCAGACTCACTTCCACTCTTGCAGCGTTTTCGAACACCCGATCGACTGCTTCATGTTCACTGACTACAGAGCAAAGACAGCATCGACCATCTCCTTGTCGATCTTGGTTGTTATTGAGATGCTCAACGCCATGAACGCCCTGTCTTCGTCGGAGAGTCTGTTGACTCTTCCCCTGTGGAAGAACATGATGCTTGTGTATGCCATCTGTTTGAGCATGGCCCTTCACTTTGCACTGCTTTACATCCCCTTCTTGCAGGGAATCTTTGGTATCGTACCTCTTAGCATGTCCGAGTGGAACTTGGTGCTTGCATGGAGTGCACCTATTATCTTGATCGACGAGGGACTCAAGTTCCTCGAGCGCACCTTTGTCATGGAGAAGCCGGGCAAGCACATCAAGCCCAAGGCAGAGTAGATGACTGAGTCTCGTGACTGGCATTAGAAGAGTCTTCTCTGGTAATTAGAGGGCGTGTGAATAGATAGAAAGTTAAATGCGCTTTTGACTTGATTGTTTTGGAAGTTATGAGGGGTGAGATGCACAATGATAGTTGCACAAGGCGGGTTGTGCACGTAGAGGGCGAGATGTGAACGAGCAGATCAAGTTGTGCACAGACAAGGACTATCGATAAGCCTTCACAATTGTGCCAAGCGACGAATTTCAACGCGAGCGGATTGACGATGAGCATTTGCGCGCCGGCAACAGACCTGTAGACGACAAATCACACACCATGGCCAACACACTTTTGATCGAAGGCTCATTCGAGGAGCTGAGCGAGGAGCTCGCCGTCTACATTGATGGACTCAGCCAGTCATCGGTGCAGTCAGAGGTTGCGCCGCTGTTGAAGGACGGCAACAAGGTCGATGCGCTTAAGAAGATTGTCACCGCCAGCAGTGCCTTGAACAGCGCCCCCGAGAGAGGTGAGTCGCTGTTCCCTCATCCAGCAACTACTTTGATTAGGTTCTAACTCGCTCCTGCCCAGAATTCGTCGCCGCATACAACCTCCTCGTGCACCTGGTACACCAATCCGGAAGCCCCGACATTTTCCTGCCCAAACTCTGCCAGAACGTCTCTGCTCCCATCACCTCTTCGCCGCACAACGGAACCGGTCTCGCTCTTAACGTTCTTTCCACAATCTTCAACACCCTCGACTCTGACCAGGAGAGCCGGTACCATGTTCTGCTCGCCATCCTCAAGATTGTGCGCAACAACAGCACTTTCGACCAACTGACCCCCCAGCTCGCTCAGCTCGAATCATGGCTGCAGGCCTGGGAGATGGACGCAGCCGACCAGCGCAAGTTGTACTTGGCCGTCAGCGATGTAGCCACCGAAGCCAGCGAGGACGAACAAGCATACCAATACCTGCTCAAGGCCCTCCGCACCATCCAGTCCTCCGAGGACGCTTCCTCCGAAGACGCAAAGACCCTCTCTGTGCGCGCACTCAAGCAAGCCCTGGTTTCTCCCTCCCACTTTGACTTCCTCGACTTGACCCAACTCGACTCCATCCAGGCCCTGCGCAACTCCGAGCCCGTCTGGTTTGAGCTTCTCGAAATTTTCAACGCCCAGCAACTCGACGATTTCTCGGACTTCAACGAGGCAAACCCTGATTTCTTGAGCAAGGCAGACCTCGACACTGCCGCTCTGGAACGCAAGATGCGTCTGTTGACACTCGCCAGCATCGCTGCTTCCGCCTCTTCATCCCGCACTCTGCCTTACTCTGCCATCACAAAGGCCCTTCAAATCCCCTCCGAAGACGTCGAGATGTGGGCCATTGATGCCGTCCGCGTTGGTCTCGTCGAAGGCAAGCTCTCCCAGCAAGACCAGACTTTCCTCATCCACCGCACCACCTACCGCGTCTTTGGCGAGAACCAGTGGCGCGAGGTTGCTTCCCGTCTGGATATGTGGCGCTCATCTCTGCAAGGTGTTCTCCGCGTTGTTCGCCAGGAGAAGGAAAACTACATTCGCGATCGTGAGGCTGAGCTCCGTGACGCTGATAACAAGGGCAGTGGTTACAGGCCCAACAAGCAGTACAGAAACGCCGTCGAGGTTGAGTAAAAGACAAAGAAAAAAGCGATCAAAGTCTGATTCTGTTTTATATCATGAGGCCACTAAAAATGAATTCTTTATTGTTCTTTCGATTTCCCAATCTTCTTTTATAATGTGTGATGATATCGACGAGGCATGACTGATTTCTCCTCCATATTTCTTAACCATACATTGCACTTGTATCAGTATGAGGAGGAACAGCGATGTGATCGAGGATGGAAAGGAGGACCGTCGAACTTTTTTCGAAAGCGGAAGGTAAGTTATGTACAGCAAAACAGCAACCACGCTCCACAAAACTCATTATTTGGTTCATTCCATCTCAGCAATGCCAGCCATACTCCATGCAACCCCTAGCAAGAAACCCTCAAGCAACAATGCACTCATATCATCATCCACGTCACACCTACAATGCAGCAATGGTTCTTCTCAAAACCTCAAGACCACGCTCACCCACTCCCTCTTCACCTTCAGGAACCCCATCATCAGCTGTCTTGAGCATCCATGCAATATCGCTGAGCAAGCCAAGAGGCAACTCTCCCTCCTTGCGTTCTTCGGCCTGCACTTGCAGACGTCCGGTGTACTCCCATTCCTTGGCTGCATCTTCTGCACGTTGGATGACTGCATCTGGGATACCGCACATGGCTGCACAGTGCATACCGAAACTGCCTTCTGCCACACCAGACTCGAGCTTGTACAAAAAGGTAATGCGACGTTCGGTATCGTCCACCATAATGGCCATGCGCTTGGGTGAGATCTCGGGATGCGAGCTGAATTCTGCTGCAAGAGAGTGGTAGTGGGTAGCGAAGAAGCCAATGCAGCCAGTGTGAGTAGCAACGTGATGAAGTACTGCTTGCGCAACAGCAACACCATCATGACTGCTCGTACCTCGACCGAGCTCATCAAGAATGACAAGAGAACGAGGTGTAGCTTCAGACAGAATCTTCTTTGTCTCGCTCAACTCCACCATGAATGTACTCTGTCCAGCCAGAATGTTGTCGTGGGCGCCCAAACGAGACATGATGCGGTCAACAGGAGTCATGCGTGCTGCAACACAGGGCACAAAACAGCCGACTTGAGCCAGAATGACAGCAATACAGGCCATACGCAAGACAGTACTTTTACCGGCTGCGTTAGCACCAGTCAGAAGATCGATACTCGGGTTGTCGCCGCCGAGGGCAATGTCATTGGGAATGAAGTCCGAGACTGTGTTGAGCATGCATGGGTGACGAAGGTCAGAGAACTCGAGCACACTACGCTCTGAATCGACAAACTCGGGTCTGCAGCTGGGTTCTCCAAGCGAGGCAGACGCCTTTGACAAAGAGATCAGACAGTCTAAATGAGCGATAATCTTCACCGCAGCGAGCCAGACGGCGTAGTCTTGGTCGAAGCGAGCGTAGAATCTACCGGCGACTTGCTTGACAATCTGTCCGTGTGTTTCTTGCGCTTCTTTCAAGTCTTGAATAAGACTCTCCAGCTCGGGGAAGTAGTAACGCTTTGCTTTGGCGGTTGCCGACATCTGCTTCCAGTTCTTTGGAATGTTCTTCGTCTTGATCGGGACTTCGATCTGGTAGATTTCCTTGCCGTTGTCCGTGTATTTTGCAGCAGATGTGCCTAGCTCGTCGCGACAGCGCTTGAGCAAAGACTGCAGTTTGCCTTCAATTTCCTCAATCGTGTTTTGACTCTCGTCAAAGTCTTCCTCAACACCTGGCTTAGGCACAAGCAGGTTCTGGTCCTTTGCCTGTTCACGATCGAAGGCATCAGTCCAGTGAGCCAGAGCTCCTGCAAGGTCAGGCATTGACGATATGAGTTGTCCAAGAACACCCTCGCCCTCACCAAAGCTCGAGAGCAGGCTCATGGTGTACTCGATCTGCTCGAAGCCCTCCAGAACTTTGAGGAAATCTGTGGCCTTGCATCTGCCTGCGTGAATACGAGAGATAAGACGTTCGAGATCAGGGATCTTAGACAAAGAAGCCGTGAAGCGATCGGTGATTGTAAGATCGGCATTGAGTGCCTCTACAGCATCCAGTCTCGCATTAATCTTCGCGGCATCGGCCAAAGGATGGCAGACCCATTGGCGAAGCATGCGCTTGCCAAAAGGCGTGATGCAGCGATTGAGCATAGCAAAGAGTGTGCCGTCGGTACCGCCATCGTAACTGTTTGCAAAAATCTGTTCAAGGGGTCAGTCAAGTCACAAATCACAATCCCAGATTGACTTACCTCGAGATTGATAAGGCTCTGTCCGTCGAGCACAAGACTGGATGCTTTCCTGATCGGATCGTACCAGTTAAAGTTGCCAAGCGATATCAGGTCACGCTCAATCTTGAGTGTCTGCAGGTACCAGATCAGAGCGCCGAGGGCAGAGAAGCACAACTCTTTTTCTCTAGCTTCTCGGAGCAACGCTGGCCAAGCGTTATCGTCGCCGCTATCATCAGCATTGAAGTAGTGTTCTCCGGTGATCTTGAGTGCAGTCTTGTCGGCAGTCAAGAACTCTTTATCCGGTTTGAGGTAGTTCCAGAGACATGTGGGGCTGGTGTTGTTCTTCAGGATACGTACAGCTTTGGACGAGATGCACGACTTTTCAAGAAGCAGTTCGCCAGGTCTGGTCTGAGCGACGAATGTTTCAAACTTGGTCATGTCAACATCATCGACAAAGTCACACAGCTGGAATTGAGCCGTTGCAGTATCGACGAAGGCGATACCGAAGGCAGGTAGTCCATCAACCTCACGCTCTGCGATAGCAACACAGTAAGTAGACATGTCGTCCTGCAACATGCCACCATCGACAAGAGTGCCAGAAGTCAAAACGGAGGCCAGCTCACGGCGGATGACTTTTTCTTCCTTCTTTGGCTTACCGCCCTTGCCAGTCTTTTCGTCTCTCTCACGCATGTCTTTACCAAGAGCGGTTTCCATCTGGTCGACTCTGGCGATTTTGAACCCTTTGGCAACGAATTGGTTGGCCCATTGATCAAGCGAAGCTTCAGGGACACCGACCATGCGCATGTTGACACGATCAGTCATCTTTAGGTCGAACAGCTGATGACCAACAGTAGCGTCGTTCTCGTACAATTCGTAGAACTTGCCCTTCTTGAAGAAGACAATCGTGTCCCAGAACTTTGACTTGATCTCCCAGTACTGCTTCTCGAAAGGCGAGAACTTGGACCATGCCAAGGGAGGAATATATAGAGTGCGTGGATCGTATTCTGGGCTACCGGGCCTGTTACGATCTGCGTCCATGATGTCTGCCAACCAGGGGTAACGAGCATCGGGCTCTGACATGTGGGCCTTTTGCTTCTTCGGAGGACCTGATTGAGGTTTGCGTTGAGGAGTCTTCCTGGACGCATATGGCTGGACAGTGTCGGGATCGAAGTTCCATTGCTGAGCAGTCGAAGTGGGAGGGATCTCGGGACTCTGGCTTGGTTCGTCTTCTGCGATGGGCGAAGGCTGTTTAGAAGGTTTGGGCGGCTGACTGGACTTCTTGCGTTTCACAGGAGCGTCGTCTTCTGAGGCGTCCTCATCGACGACGAAGTCTTGCATGTCGGCATCATCGGCGGCAGCCATCAGTGCTTCGGTAGCATCGTCCATGGCAAACTCATCGTCAGAGTCGTCGTCCAATTTCCTTCTCTTGATAGAGCGAGCGGTGGTGTTGTTGGAGCGCTGTCGAAGGACGGGCTCGTCATCGTCGTCGTCAGATTCTGCGTAATTGACCTTCTTCTTGCCATTGCGGACAGGACTCGAGGAGGGAATTGATGGTTTTACAAGTGGTACTGTTTGTAGCCATAGTTGTTAGCGATTGAACAGGCTGATGAGATTGTGACGTGGCACACCATTCTCTTTACCATTGAAGTTGGCAGGAGCAGGCGATGATTGCGGCGGAGGACTCGAAGGGGCAGCAGTATCGTTTGGTGCAACAGGAGATGAAGCAGGTGCTGTCTTCCTCTGGAAGAAGCCTAGGATGCTCTTCTGTTGCTTTGCTGATTGTGATGCCGAGGATGCCGACTTTTGAAGTTTGGGCACACGCGGCGTAGAGATCTCGTTGCCTTCAATGCCTCGAGCCATTCTGGAATCAGTAGAGCTGGTAATGTTTGGACAATGATGGATGACCAGAAAGTGTTAGACTCGCCTTCGAACGCGTGGGGGACGCGTTTCAATTTGGCACGTTCCGAAGCCGAAAGTGGCAGGTGCGGGTTATCGATAAGGTAGCCTTTTGGCTTTCCCCGACCTCGCTCCTTCCCGCCATCGTCTCCACCAGATAGCAACTTTTCCGACAACCTGCCCACCTCTGCAGTTCACCTCAGCTTATCATGCAGTGGCTAAGAGAACGTGCAATCCGGAAGAAGTAGGTGAATAACCTACTGAGAGCCATCACTTTGTCCGTGCCTTCTCAATTCAGTTATGCTCTAGTCCGACTCATAACGCGCCGGGCTATAATAAGGTATTCTGTGTAATACTATACTGCGTTTCCGAAGAACAGAGCAGCTTCTGTCGGCGGTCATGACCCTATGAGCTCCCTCTGGTGACGCCTCTAACCTGACTCCAATCGTGTAGTCTCTCAATAAACATATTGCTCTGCTGTATTGCTGACGGGAGAAGAGTGGTAGTGATAAACCTCTGCTTATCGACACTAACGATAGCGCTAGTCAGATCCCACACGCGAGGTACCAGGACCCCGGCGATCACCTAGCCTACCCAGCTATACATAAAGATCTGCTTTCGCCAGGCCAATGGAAAGTATCCTTTGAACACAACCATCATGCCTTCCCTTTCTTCATTGGCTCAGCTGGCGCTTGCCCCTGTCGCCGCTGTTCAAGCCTTCAACCTGTATGAGCATTTAGGAAACCTCTCACCCTACTTTACACCTGCCAACACCCCAGCCTCCTTGTTGTCCGGCATCCCAGAATCTTGTTCTGTCGACCGTGCCTTCTTGGTTCATAGACACGGCTCGCGTCAGCCCATCTCGTCGGAGTTGCCTACCATTCAGTCCTTGTCATACTATCTCAACAATAACACCGCTCTCTTCAAGAACCCCAAAGGTCAACTCCCATCCGAGTTTTCTTTCCTTAATAGTGGTTGGTCCAGCAGTTTTATCCTCAATAACCTGTCTGCTCCTGGCCGTCAACAATTGTTCGATCATGGTGTGGCCCTTCGTCTGGACTATCCCTCTCTGTACACCGATACAGTGCTAGCTGGTGATCAAGACCGTGTTGTGGAAAGCGCTCAATGGTTCATGGATGGCTACTATGGCCGCTACGCCGACGACGTGGCTGTCCTGGACAAAATTGCCGAGGATAATCTGACCGTCTCCTGGATTACCTCAACAGACACATGCAAGTCATGGGAATACAGCTCGGGAAATGATTTGGTTTCTGAGTGGGGTAAGGTCTATTTGCCCAGAGTTGCTGCTCGCATGAACAAGGCTCTCTCAACTGCATACCCTGGTGCCAACTTCACAGCGCAACATGCTCATGGAGCTCTGTGGGCATGTGCCTATGGAACCGCTGTCTACGGTGTAGGCCGCAGCCCATGGTGCGGAGTCTTCAAGCCCCAAGAAATCCTCGACTTTGAGTACGAACTTGACCTTCTCATGAGAGGCGCTTTCGGCTATGGGCTGCCTAACGACCAAGGTCCGACGCTTGGAAGCCTGCTCGTCAGTAACGTGACCACTTTCCTTCAAAACTCAGCTGGTCAAAACTTGTCCCTGAACTTCGCTCACGATACAACCATCGATCTTGGTCTCACGGCTCTCGGTCTCGCCCACGACGACAAATATCCTGCCGATGGCCCACCAAACCCTTACCGCAACTGGCGCACAAGCACCCAAGTCCCGTTTGCGGCACAGATGCTGTTCAAGCGACTGAGCTGCTCCGGTAACGAGACCAGAGTTCAACTTGAGCTCAACGGAGCAAACTTCGATCTTGGACCTGTGGGTTGTACTTCCGATTACTACGGCACTTGCAAGCTCGCCGACTTTGTAGCGACGAAGAATGTGCAGGCAGCCATGAATGTCACAGATGGCGATGCCACATGGTTTGCTGCATGTACATAATTCCAAGCAGATCTCAACCAAGACTGTAGTATATAAGAAAACGGATGTATACCCCATGTAACAAACAATATCTTACCAATCGTCGGAGTGCGTTCGAGCATGAAGAGCTTTCAGGGAGCGTGCGGTATATTGTAGAGGATTGTGACATCTCGAGATTATCCCACTTGTAAACCACTCGATACTTTTCGTATCTCTCACGGCAGCAAGTGGTCAACACGTATACTGTCCGAATGCACAGGATCTTCTTAAACACAAGTGTGGCCGTAGAAACACCTTATGACGCCCTCTCTCCATGAGAGTCACTCTATCCTGAAGTCATCATACATCTCTACAGCTGATTGTACTGGTCTTTGAACATCTCGAGAGGCCACATGTTCTCTAACATCTACCACACGTTCATCGAAAGCCCCTTTAGGATTTTACGATAGCTTTGAACAGCAGGACAAACTCCACTGAGAGTCATCACTCTGTCAGCTCGCCTTGCACGTACTTTTACTATGGGTCACAATCGCATCTTCCAAAGATCATAGCATTTTCGTGCGGTGTCATGAGAGAAGGTCCCAGTGTGAGAAAGCAACAGACTCTAGCATACGGTATGTGCAGAGGATGTAGTACCTTGTAGCCTTTGGTAAGAAACTTCGACAGTGGCTCCAGCGATCTTAGAACTCTTGCGACATTCGGCAGTAGGAAGTTCGAGATATATCGACGGTTGAGAGTATTAATGAGTACAAGACAGCGAGCGATTGGAGGTGGATTTTCGAGAGGCTAAAGTGCATGGAGAAACACGAGAAATTGGCATTCTTCTCCCGAAGGCGCACGACGTCTTTCCATCCACGCTTCATCGTTGTCCCTTCAATAACATCGGAATTGGGCCATCAGCGGCGATGAGCGACATCTCTACACTCGCAGGCTTGGCCACCGTCAGCGTGCTCCGGATTGTCGAAGACCCCGGCGAAGACAGCTTCACTGTCCCATACACCATCCATCACGAACGCTCAACCACTGACACTCTCATACCTACCGAGTTACGCTCTTAAGTTGGCAGCGCTGCGGGTGACGGGTGTGCTTCTTCCAAGTCATCGGTGCCGTCGCGTGCGTAAAGCCACCGTCGCAATGAGGCTCTGCGGTATTTGCGGGGCCCTTGGCTCGACGACATGTCTACCTCCGTCGACGATGTATTTTAATCGACCTACTCCTCAGCTTGCCTACGGCTGTAGGTCAAGGGGAAGGCCAGCTCGGAATTGCTGTTGATGCACACTAACGACTTGGTTCTTCCTCGTCGCCTGCATGTGTGAGTTGACAGTGGAGAGAACATAGCGGAAGCTATCAAAGCTGGTGAGACCCTCTAATGGTAAGGGAAAAAAGAGAAAGAGAAAAAGAAAAAGAAAACACTCACCACATACACCATTCTTCCGTCATCATAACTTCATCAATCAGAATAGGCCGCAACAAGGCACAAAGGTCCGCCCAGCGGGAAAGGGTTTAAACAAGCCTGTTCCCCTTTCCAAAGCCGTCACAGCTTCTCTCACTCCAGGCTCACTCAGACCTTCTCCACCCACTTCTCCAAGACGTCCTTGACACCATCTATCAATCCTTTCGGCCTCCTCAGGTCCTCGAGGATACGCTTACACTCACCATCATTGGAACGCTGCAGCAAGCGTAACACGGTTCCGTAGTCTTCGAGTCGTGTCTTGTAGGCTGTTTGGGAGGAAACCCCTTCTTCGGTCAAGTATTCGCAGGACTTTTTCTTGGTGCGGCAGGTGGTGCAGGTAGGGCGCTTGCCGTCGCACTGGGAAAGAGTTAGGTCTTGTTGCTGTGGGAGGCAGAACATGCAGAGGTAAGTGGTATAAGGGGTGAGAGTGTCATCTCACCTTTGATTTCCGTTGCCGACACGCTGAACACGCTGCTTTTGTGAGTGTGCGGTGTCCAGCCTTTCGCTGCTGTTTCGGACTAGGTGCCACCAAGGGCATCTCGGGGGGCTGGTCTGGAGAAGCCATAGTGACAAGCACATCGTTATCCGTCCGCCATTGAGGACGTGTCATGGAAGCGATGATGGCCATATGCTCCGCTGTCGACATTCCAGCTGTCGATATCGGTGAAGCATCAGAGTCATTGGCTTCATGGGCAGGGCTATACCGCAAAGGTACTGCAGAAGACGCAGGGGACCCGGACTCAAAGGGCGGTGACGGCAACATCGACACGGACAATTGCTGAGCTGCTTGACGTCGAGGATTACCACGAATGGGCTTATCAAGAAACAAAGCATGTTCCATTATTTTCCCTGTCGAAAAGCCCGTGTCGATACAATGCCAGATGCCAAAAAGAGAAACAAAGATGAGAGTTATAAGCAGCTCTCATCAATACGAAAAACGAGGCAAGAAAAGAGAAGGGTCGGTTGAACTGCGACTGGGCCACGGTCAATCTGGCCGGCGCCCAAGGTTTCCAATCATCGGAGCCAGCACCGCACAATAAGACTTGTACGAAACCGCTGTGCCGCTTTGCATCCTGCCATGCAGACTTCACCCAATGACCGTGATGGGATCATCATGCATATTTGCGGAGTCGAGTCCATTCGTGCCGATACTTCTCCGATGTCACCCACCGAGATCGATATCTTTTGAACCCTTACACATCGAGATTTGGAAATGCTGACGGGTTTGCATGGCGAAATTCAGCATGGTCTTTTCTGAATTGAGAGTTTTCGGCTAGATTCATTCAATGACAGCATGCTTGGCTGACTGGCTGGGGAGTTCTGAGCCGAGGAGATGTGTTTCGTACATGGTATATTTCATTCTCCCCATATGCTAAGAGACTGTCACATATGCACTCCTGCTGACTAAAGTTCTAGAGCGACGTCTCCATTGTAGAAAAGCATGACGATCTTCAGATCAAACACGTTACCCAAGAGAAGCTAAGAGGATGTCGCTTGTCCGAAGGACACTGTCCTATCTCTCGTAACTACCGTGCAGTATGTATGGCAGAATCAAGCATGGAGTTTTGATTGAAGTTGTCGCAAGACCTTCCCAACAACGTTAGGACTTATTTCTTTCAGAGTTTCTACCGCAAAGTCGTTTACACGTTTACGCTCGTGGATGGGGTATATTACTTATGATGCGTTTGCGCCTCAGGCCAAAAGTCAATTCATGGCCTGACGTAGCAAAAGTGAGATCTCGTTGATAAACAAGCAAACATATATGCAGGGTCGCGATCATAAACACACGAATGCGATAATCAGAATGAGAGAGGGGTATCATATGTAGGGTGATAAATCAGGCGCTGTCATCTCCGGCCGCGATCTGAGTGGGTCTGCTGCGGTTACGCATGCTATCCGCGATCCAGACCTTTTCGAGCGGAGAAATAAGACTGGGGTTGATGAACCGCATGCCGCGTTCCCTTGATTCGTCGACGGTGTATCCGTGGTTGGATTCTTCCTGGTAGCGGTGATGATTATCGGAGTCTACCCCGTGTTGTTCTGCCGATGCGTAATCGGCATGTTCTGCTCTTCTGACACTCTTGAGCGCGATGAACTCCATCAGAGGCTTGTATGTCTTGCCAAACACAAAGAAGAACCAGACGCTGCCAATTACAAGAGGAACAAGCATGACACTTCTCAGCAAAGCCTTCTTGAGTGCGAGCTGGCCACCAACAGTGATCTGGAAGAGGATGATGCCGATTTGTACACGATCGCAAATCATGATCCAGCTCTTGCCAGTAGAATGTTGGCGATGGTCCATGGCGTAAAGAAGCTGGTACTTGTAGACGAAGCTTCCAATGACAAAGTAGGCAAGGCCAGAGAGGATGACCTTCCAGCTGTCTCGCAAGACACTGTAGACAATACAGATGATGAAGATGAGGATGGTCTGAGGAAGGTAGAGGCCATAACTGAAACGAGGAGGTTGGATCAGTTCGGCGTAGTCTCTGGGTGTCTTGGCTCCCATAAGTCCGATAGGGTAGAGAGCCATGGTACCAATTTCCAAAAGTCTAAAAGGGAACAGACCGAGACCCTGGAGGATGATGAAGTTGGTGTAGAAGGCGAGTAGTTCTTGTAAGGAAGATGCGAGGGTCCATGCAAATCTTGTTGTGTCTCTAAGATTTTTGCCGATGTCTTTGTACTGGTCGTAGAAATTTGAAGCCGTACCGAGAATGGTAAAGACGATGAAGAAGTTGAAGAAGGTAAAGAAGAAATTCTTAGAGATGACCGAGAGTTCAACATCGCCTTGAGATGTCATACCTTGGCAATTGGATAGCCCTGCGAATAGTCAGCATCTTGAAACGATAATATTGAACAGAGAGCAAACTTACAGTGGTACAAGTAGGGCACAATGGCATTGAGCAGAGTAACGGCGATGGTAGGAAGTTGATTGATGACAAGAGAACGGACCAAGGCATGCGAGTCAAGCATCTCAGCAAGAGAGGGGAAGAACTCGCGGATGGTGTCGACGTTCAAGAAGGTGGCAATAGGGACGAATGTGACGGACCAGAATATAGTCAACAGCAAGATGAAAGCGGTAATGGACCACGAGCGGAACATGCGACTTCTCCTGCTAAGATAGGTGTTGGTCCAGACGATGTCGGCAGGTGCAGGGCTGGGGTTGGCCAGCAGTTGCAGCGGCGAAGGGTCGAGGACAGCTTGACAAGCCATCTGACAAGCAGCAACGCTGTCCATGGTGACAAAGGCCAGAGGAACGGGCGCGAACGTCTTGGTGCGCAATTCCCTGATCTCGTCGTCGCACACACGAAGCTTCTCCTCATAGTAGTCAATAGCATCAACTTGGCGGCTGCGTAGATTGAATCGTCCATAGTGGATCTTGGCCTTAGGACGGACTCTGGCATAGGGTGTCTGAGCAGGCATTGCCTCGCTGGAGCGTAGCAGGCGGCGGTGTTCATCATCATCGTGCTCGTCATCTTCGGGATTGACCGAAGGGCCCGGTGGCACAGGCTGTACAATTGGCAATGCTTCCAGGTTACGCTCGATAGAACGCTGACCCTGGTAGACGGTATAAGCCTCTTCGAGACGACGAAGGATGTCGTTCCTCTTGATAATATGTTGATCCAACTCAAGCCATTGGCGGCACATCAAAACACTCTCGACGTTGCCGATACCCAACTCTTGAATAAAGTCCTTGATCTTCTCTTCAGACTGTAACTCTGGTGGGACGCCGGACAGACGGATGGTGCGATCGGTGATTGTGGTCTGAGTGCCCAAGTACTCTTGTCGGACTTCGATGATCTTGCGTGTCTCGGACGTGATGAGATACAGAGCAATGCCGGTAAAAACATAGGCAAAGACGGGGTACATCCACAGGTAATCCGTCTCGACCTCGGGCATCCAAGGAGCAGAATGGTTCAGGGGCATCCACGATTCGCTTCTCTTCTCTAGCTCGTAGTCAAAATCGTAGTCGGGTACGAAAGGCAGGGTCGAGTTCCTGTGTTTCTTGTCATCGTCGGGGTAGCTGTCGTGGACAGGCTTGATGACGACCAGCGAGAAGAACAGGGTGATGGACAGAAACTTGATGGCCAGCTTGAAGAAGCGGAGGAATACATAGGCATCCAGTCCAGCCGATGCGAGCACTTGCTGTTCAGTAATACGCCATAGCGGCAGCATCCATCCAAAGAGACTGTTGGGCAGTTCGGGCAGAGCGGAGGCCTGGTCTTTGGATTTCTTCCTCGCTGCATAGAGACCATCCCATCGCGGTCGCAGCACGCAAAACGACAGAAAGGCAAGTACTCCGAGCGCTACCGACAGCTCGATCTGGAGCGTTGTCGATCTTTGCTTTCCTCTCAGATTATTCGGGTCGTCCTTGCCTCCAGACGCAAAAAAATCCATTGCTGCAAGTCGTAGGTAAACAATGGAAAGTGCAACTCAACTTCTCCAGAAACAACCAACCTTGAAGGCAATCAGGCGTCATCGTGTGCACAGACATCCGCGGTCTGACTACACCGCTCGTTTTGCTCCTGACTTGCTCAAGCTCCAAACAACGAATGTTTTTTGTCTCAATGATCGTCCGCCTAGTCAAACCACCCCCGTCCTGGTAGAAATGCCTGAATCTTTGACTCAACCCATGCAGTGTATCCGTGTCTGTTCTTTCTCTCTAACCTCCAACTCAGAAATAATATCAGGTCGCCGCTGCTCATCCACCACTATCCTTGTACACCGCCATGAGTCCCGTTTGTTCCGTTGGTCCCGTTGGTCCCATTCATCCCACCTCCCTCCTCACGATCTTTCATCTCCCTCTCCTTAGCAGCTTTTATCATAGCATCCCACCTGCACTCGCGACAGTAATCCTTCTCCGCGGGTACATAAGGCTCGCCGTTGTGTTTCAAAGCCGACTTCTAGTTCCGCGCATCATCCTAATCGTCGCAAGCGGCCCAGAAAGTCTGGCCTGTAGCGCAGCGGCTGACCTTTTTCCGCGTGTGGCGACAGAAAATGTAGTGTACGTTGTGCCATGTGCACATCTCTGTGTTGGAGCAGATTTATGTCGTGCTGCTGATGGTGTTGTTCATGGGCTGATGGCTGGTAGATTGCTGGTGGACGGTAGGTTGCTTATAAGACTTGCTTCTGTAGAGAGTATCGTGATGGCGTGATTGATTTGTGGAAGAATTGCACACTGGGATGATCACTCGTTCGCAATTGACTGCACGAACACTGGCTGATGGGAAGGATGCTGATGGAACAAAGAGACAATTGATAATGTTTCCGATGAAGCTGAATCTCGAAGATAGATGGCAAGCGCTTTTCATTCTGGTCCAACTCCAGCTCAACAAAGACTGCTTCTCTCAAATCCCTGGTTTACGGAAAGAACAATGCAGCAGTCGTTACCATATCTGACAGCAACCTAGAACGCCCCTCTACACAAACATGATGTACCAGATGGTATAGAACAAGATCTCTTTTCCCACACCAATCAACCAACGCCCCTAATGGCAGATGCCGAGAAACACAACGGAAAGATACGAAATGTGTATCCCGAAAGACTTTATTTTTATCTCCAGACAGTCTTGGCTGAAGGTACATCTTTCCTCGCAGCCATGCTCTGTGTGCGAATAGGAGCGACGCGCATGCTTCCACCGCCAATGTTGCTCTCTCGTGACACATTGCGTAGATTAGCAATGCTGGGTGCATTCTTGACTACAGGGGCCGAACGTGGACTCAATACATTAGTCGCCTCGCCTTTCTCGCTCTTAACCATTCGGCGGGCGTGACTTGCTGTAAAGAGATTGTTCTCGTTGGATGAATTTGGTGAGCCACTCGTCTGAGCTGCGGGACTGCGTCTACGATGTCTGTTCGAGCCCGAGGATGTGCGTCTTCTTATGGCCGACTGAATTTGTAGAGCGGAGTCTTGGAGCGATCTCGTTGGATCATCGTTATCTGATGCGCTGCTGCCAGTGTGATCATCACCACTGAACTCTGCAGCCTTCTGGAGACGAATCGGTATCGGTGATCTCTTTGGTTGGAACGTGCTGTTAGCTTCGATCTCACGCAAAGGAGAGAGGTTCTCAGACGCTGCCGATGCAAGATTGGATAGTGCTGGCATTACAGGTGATCCATCACCCTTCTTCAGAAATCCTGCTTGGAAGCGACTGTTCCTCGATCGAAGCTCAGACGATGGCACCGGCGGAGGGGGGATAGGACTGGAGTCGAAGCTGTCGGAATGGTCGCCTAGTTGAAACTGTGGGGCAGCTGATTGTGACATGTCTGGTTCGTTAAACGAAGAGTCTATAGCTGGTGGTGTTGGTTGGAATTCTTCCAGCTTGCCATCTTCGGTATCATCTCGCCATCTTACACCACGTTTTGCAGCCTTGCCTGGTGATGACAGCTTCTTCTTAGGTGTACCTCCACCATTGAAGGCCACAGCCACGGATTTTCTGGGGACTCCTAGTCTTCTTCGCTTCGGTGATGCTGGGGCTGGTCCCATGTTAGGAGACTGTCTGAACTGCGGAGGGCCTATGCTTGGGCGGATCTTTGCTTTTATCGGAGAAGGCCCGGCCAGGTTGATAGCCTTCTTCTTCTTCGGTGTTCCTGATTTGGTTGGCGGTACTGCTTCGATAATGGCAAGACCACCATCTGGACGGATGACTTGTGAGGTAGCTTCTGTACACGCGTTGAGTAGCTTGGTGAGGACATTCTTGGCTGCCTTGACAGCTTCTTCCTCATCCATTTGCATGATCTGGCCTAGAATAGCAATGGTTTCGAAGTGGGCCTGCAGCAAGACTTGTACAAGTGCAGCGTCACCAGTTTTTTCTTGGTCAAGAACGGCCGATTGCGATTCTCTTTCCGCTCTGCTACGCAGCACTTCAACCTCTTGCTTCAAGCTCGCGATTGCGGGAGATGCCATAGACGTCGAACCATCAACTTCTTGCACCTGACGTATGCCATTTTGTAGGGCGGTGTCCAGAGTACGCTCCCAATTCGCCTTGGCAAGGCGCTTGTGGTAATGCTGTCTGCTTCCCTCGAGCTCGGCAACAATTCCTAGGGCGGTTTTACGCATAGATACCAAGCTAATCGGGGGCTCCTCGTCCTCGCGGTTTTCAACTACCTGGTCGAAACTACCGATCCAGGCAGAGATGAGGCCAATCCTGCGTTCGATTTGTCGCAAGCGCTTCATGTTGTTGATGTGCTCCTTTCGTTCATCGCCCGAGTGGTCGTATGCTACCCGGATTCTGGCGAGAGCTTCCTTCAATAGTGCACTTTTCTTGTCATCGGTCTTCTTGAATTTCGCAAACGCGAGCGACTCAAACTCCTTGTGCTGGGCTTGTAGATCCTTGATAAGAGCCATTTGTTCATCAATTTTCTTGAGATAGTCCTTGACGTGGCGGTCAACATTAAAGACGTTTCGCACAGCTTTGGTCTGGATGTTTTTGGCTCTGTTGGCGTATCGCAAGGTGTTTTGTGTTTCGTCAAAATGGACAGAACTTGGACTGACACAGACAATCATGACGGTCCTACAATTTCCGCCCAGACTGAACTTGAGAAGACGGGTGAGCTTGCTGTTGCGGTAAGGCACATGGTTCTTTTTCTTTGGATCGCAAAGAGCATTGATACACGAGCCCAGAGACAGCAGAGACTTGTTGATATTGGCGCCTTCGAGCAAGCGCTCACCACGGTTTTTTGTCGCCGAAGCTCTTTCTGATCCAGCCAAATCGATGATGGAAAGGGTTGCAAATGTAGTAGGTTCCGAGTGGCCAGCATTGCGATCCTTTTGGGCGACGTTGATCTGTAGAACGGCGTGAGATCTGGACGATGTTGCGTTGGCTTCGGTAGGTGACTGAGTGCGGTTCTCGTTTCCTCGAATGAGCATGTCCATGACTTCATTCACCTGCACGCATGTTAGCCAAGAGGGTGAGGTGAGTCGAGGTGAACAGTACACACGTTCTGTGGACGGTGCGAGGTGAGGCCTGCGACTGACACAGCCTGGTTGGCGTCTTCGCGCAACATCAGGCCCTGCCCTCGTTTGGTCACCTCGCCGACGGGAATGAGCAAGTCGCGGATTGTCTCGTTGTAGATTTCCAGGTATGAAAGGGTGACCTCGGTCTGCTTTTCCTCTTGCATCTCGCCGATCCTCTCAAACATCTCTTGCATGGTCAGGAAGATGATACCAGGTTGTTGTGCTGTGCCGCTGCTCGACGTGTTAGTGTATGCGCCGGATGCTGTTTCTGTGTTGCTACGTACGTGATGGTGTGTGTTTTTCCGCAGCCCGTGGCACCGTAGGCAAAGACTGTGGCATTGTAGCCGTCGAATACGCTGTCAAGAAGGGTTTTGGTGGTGGCTTCGTAGACTTCGGCTTGGGTCGTGTTGTCATCAAAGACTCGATCGAAGGTAAAGGGTTGATCCTTGGTTCTCTTTCCGCCCATGCCTGGTCGCAAACGTCCTTGGGTGCTCGAGTCTTCCGGATCGAAGATTCTGAGAAGCTTGTTAGTATATTGGGCAACAGAGTACCAGACTTTGGGCATACAAGCATTTCTCATCCATGACTTTGATGACGGATCTGATGCCCTTGCCAGCATGGCGTTGGACTGGTGCGGCGGCCAGAGATCCGTCGCCCAAAAAGAGAGGGCCATCGTCGACGCGGGTCAATTGAGCAGCCTCTCGAATAGTGAAGGGTCGGACGCGAACGGCGACGGTGATGGACGAGGCACCGTCAATTGCGCCGGCGGCCATGTTTGCGTCGTGGGAGAGTGACTCGGAGAGTCGTATTCAGCAGGAAGGCAGCTGTGCGCGAACAAGAGGGTGACGAGAATAGGTCGACAGCCACCGGGGCGTGTCGTTGTATGAATTGGCTAATTCTGTTTGGGTGTTGTTTTTCAGCTCCCTCGAATCTGGTGCAACGTCAACAAATGCATGTGCTCTTTCTTTGTTTGCTCTTTCCCTAAATCGGATATGTGGGGAACTTTAGCCCAGGCCGCCCGACCATCATCTTGCACAGTCACCCTCTTCCGCCATCTTGTCGTTACACGACCGTTTCATCCTTACTAGAGAACCATCTCACTAGATCGCAGTATATGGGAACTCAAGCGTGAAAGAATGGTAAAACAAATATATTCCAGTGATGTTCACTACGCAAGCATATCAAGCATTCTCATACTAGGAACTCATGCTTGTGCAGAAGACAGTACAAGCAGAATCTTGTCTGGACTCCGAATGGCAATGAGCAAGGAGACAGCGGCACGTCTACATCAACATATGGCACAAATCACAGAAGCACATGGTAGGCAGATAAAAGTGTAGACTGCTTAGCAGCGACCAAATGGTTGTACGGCAAAGACATGCCATCGCATGTGCCTCCATTGTAGAGTGATCTTGCTCTTTCGAGTCTGAAGATAGGCCTTGGTGACAAAATTTTGATCTTTTGTTTGTGGGTTTTGTGCATGGATTACATAACACAAGGGATCTTTTTGCTTGAACCGTGTCCCACCTGCCCTGCGCCAGCGACCTTGATAAAGAATGCTCTTCATTCATCTCCCCGCTTGCCTCTTTTGTTGTGTGTAGTCATGAGAAGAAGCGAAAGCATTTATCGGACAATACCCTCGAATCTGTTCTTGAACCACTTGACGGTCTCCTGCTGGTTGATGCGGTGAGAGGCACCAACCTTGGTCT
>SWBL01000354.1:0-51552 GCA_024195585.1 Aureobasidium sp. EXF-3400
TGTCCAGCACACCAACGGCGATGCCTGGCTCGAGGCTCAGGGCCAGAAGTACTCGCCCTCGCAAATCGGTGGTTTCGTCCTCGGAAAGATGAAGGAGACCGCTGAGGCCTTCCTTGGCAAGAACTGCAAGAACGCCGTCGTTACCGTCCCCGCCTACTTCAACGACCAGCAGAGACAGGCCACCAAGGATGCCGGTCAGATCTCTGGTCTTAACGTCCTCCGTGTCGTCAACGAGCCTACCGCTGCCGCCCTCGCCTACGGTCTCGAGAAGGAGAGCGACCGTGTCATTGCCGTCTACGATCTTGGTGGTGGTACTTTCGATGTCTCCATCCTCGAGATCCAGAGTGGTGTCTTCGAGGTCAAGTCGACCAACGGTGACACCCACCTTGGTGGTGAGGACTTCGATATCACTCTCGTCCGCCACCTCGTCCAGCAGTTCAAGAACGAGCAGGGCATTGACCTTTCTGGTGACCGCATGGCCATCCAGCGTATCCGTGAGGCTGCCGAGAAGGCCAAGATCGAGCTTTCGTCTGCTCCCCAGACCGACATCAACCTCCCCTTCATCACTGCTGATGCCTCGGGCCCCAAGCACATCAACAGCAAGATGACCCGTGCCGAGCTTGAGAAGCTCGTCGGTCCTCTGATCGACCGCACCGTCGAGCCCGTTCGCAAGGCTCTCAAGGACGCCAACATGACCGCCAAGGACATCCAGGAGGTTATCCTCGTCGGTGGTATGACCCGCATGCCCAAGGTCACCACCTCGGTCAAGAGCATCTTCGGTCGCGACCCCGCCAAGTCTGTCAACCCCGATGAGGCTGTCGCCATCGGTGCCGCCATCCAGGGTGCCGTCCTCTCCGGTGAGGTCACTGATGTCCTCCTTCTCGATGTCACCCCTCTTTCCCTCGGTATTGAGACCCTCGGCGGTGTTTTCACCCGTCTGATCAACCGCAACACCACCATCCCCACCAAGAAGTCCCAGGTCTTCTCCACCGCTGCTGACTTCCAGTCTGCTGTCGAGATCAAGGTCTACCAGGGTGAGCGTGAGCTCGTCCGTGACAACAAGCTCCTCGGAAACTTCCAGCTTGTTGGCATTCCCCCTGCCCACCGTGGTGTCCCCCAGATTGAGGTCACCTTCGACATCGACGCTGACTCAATCGTCCACGTTCACGCCTCCGACAAGTCTACCGGCAAGGACCAGTCCATCACCATTGCCTCCGGCTCCGGTCTGAGCGACTCTGAGATCGAGTCCATGGTCAACGACGCCGAGAAGTACGGTGCCGCCGACAAGGAGCGCAAGCAGGCCATTGAGGCTGCCAACAAGGCCGACAGTGTTCTTAACGACACTGAGAAGGCCCTCAAGGAGTTCGAGGACCGCCTCGACAAGGCCGAGGCCGAGCAGATCAAGGAGAAGATTGCCAGCCTCCGTGAGCTCGTTGCCCAGAACCAGACTGGTGAGGGTACCGCCTCCGCCGAGGACCTCAAGGCCAAGACCGACGAGCTCCAGTCCGCCTCCCTTACTCTCTTCGACAAGATGCACCGCGCCCGCTCCGAGCAGAAGTCTGAGTCTTCCAGCGAGGGTGAGCAGAAGCCCGAGGGTGAGCAGAAGCCTTAAATTTGAGGTTTCCTGATATCTCTCCTCCTGTTTCGCCCCTTTGGATCCGAAGTAATTGCTTCGACCTCCCGATACCCCCGACTTTTCTGTATACATATTTCCTCTCCCTCCCACCCACCTGGTCCGCCATCTCCACGACCAGCTTTCTTCGCGATTTGTCCTCATCAGGACGAGTCTCGCGCCTTGTCCTCATCAGGACGAGTCTCGCGCCTTGTCTTCTCATCGCTGTACTTTTTTGTAAAATTGCTTTCGAGGAAAAGGAAAGGCACGTGGGATATCACCACGCAAAAACGGAGTTTTGAATGTGGTGGGATATTTGAGGCTTGTTCATTACGGCCTTATGTGATGTTTGTACTTTTAGATTCTGTTTATTTGAGCGCCTTTTTTCTTGTTTTTAACACATCATTCTTCCACCCTTTTCTCGAAAGGTCATTTGGGCATGAGGCATGACGAATACCTCTCTGACTCTTTGTTGTAACAAAAAGTATATGAACGATCAATCTCTTCTCTCGAACTACGTTTAGCTCCATCCGTATTGTGCTCGGTCATATTGTGTGCTTACTGCTACGAGGTCCTTGAGTTGTGTTGCTGTGTAATGCATTGGTATAGCGCGTGGACATTTTATGGATCAATCACAGTGTTCTGACAACGACAACAACGACAATACATTTTATTCCCCTATCCAGCATCAAGACTCTTCTCAGTACTATTCTACAGGGTCATGAGACTAAATACAGATAGCATAGTCAACAACTGACGTCGTAAACATCCGGAAAAGTGATAGAATCTCAAGCTACCCAGGTAACCCTGGCCCGGTCAAATCCCATCATGGATTTTTCTTTTTGCCGCATCGACAACGCAGAAGCGCATCACACTTTCGCAACCCTTTTCAGAAACACTTTATTCGTCTATTCGCAAATCTACTTGCATCTCATCCTCTGCTCCAAATACGAAGACTTTTCTCTGCTTGAAAATAAACACTCTTTGTTGAAACAAGGATCAAACATTGAAAACAGACATGGGTGTTCAGAAATTGGAAACACTTCCTAAGGAGGCGGTTCCGTTGACAAGGCATACTGATATCAAGTTGGTGTTGGATACACCGAAAGGTATGTTTTTAATTATGTTCTCATTTCCCCAGTCTCATATGCGATACAACGAGAAAAGAGGAGGAAAGAGCGAGGCAGAAGAGGGACGAGGAGGGAAGAGAAGGAAAGAGGAAGAAAACGCCATATAAAATTGGTATACCACGGAAGTGCATCCGTGTTTTTTATGGTCAGGAATTCGCAATTGTCTGATTCCTGCATTCTTATCAATTCTTTCCCTTGGCTGGCCTCCCTTTCGTTGGGCGGTATAGATTGACTGCTTTTCCCATTTGAAGAGGCAGAGATGGGAAACAAGCACCAAAAATATTGCCTACTTTTGCTACTTTTGATATCATTGATTCTTTGGGAACAACAAGCTGATTTCTGGAAACTTTAGGCAGGGGTGTCTTTGCAGCAGCACGTATACCAGCATACACAGTACTAGAAACCTGTCCGGTACTTGTCCTCGACCCAACGGAAAATAAAGAACACATAGAAAAGACGGAACTGTTTCATTATACATAGTAAGCTCTCCTTCTCCTCCCCTTCTCCTCCCCTTCTCCCTTCATCCACCCATCGTCTCGAAAGGATCACCCATCTAACCTTTCCCTCCCAGTAACTGGCCCTACATCCACCCCCAAACCTCTCAAAAACTCACCACACAAGCCGTCATCCTAGGTCTAGGCAGTATGTTCAATCACTCCTCGGCCCACCAAAATGTAGGTTGGGAGAGAGATATTGCCAACAAAGTCATCGTATACAAAACTTTACGAGAAGTACAAGTGGGAGAGGAATTGTGTATTTCGTATGGAGACAGATTATGGTTTGAAGATGCTGATGTGGGAGAAGAGGAGGATGAGGTGGATGCGATGAAGATGTTGGGCGGGATTGAGGTTTGAGGAGACGAGGGAGAATGGATGGTAAGCAAAAAGGAAAGGACAGAGTTTCGATTTTGGGAGTACAGAAGGGGCAATGATGAACGACCGAAGCGAAGGGAAAGAGAGGTCGGTTTGAGAAGAAGGCATGGACGAGGTGGTCGCACCTGCATATGGCAAGAGTCATGTTTCAAGAGGAAAGAGCAACAAAGACGACTCTGCAAGCGCGACATAACGCTGTTGAGGAAGGAGCCATTCAGACATTGTGGAAAGGCCAACATCAAATGTTGAAGAGACGATAGAATGCTTAATAAAGATATGGTCGAAGAGCGAGCAATGGCTGAGCTGACGAAAGGCCATACTCCAAGCTTGTTATGGTCAAAAGGCAAACGCAAGCAAGAGAATAGATGATGTTCAGAAATTGTGAGGAGTCTCCCCTATTTGTGTTCGCGAATGTGCCTGCCTCTCCTTCCTTCCAGTTCCACCTATCCATCCTCCAAAGAAGTTGTGATTCTCCCAAATAAAGTGAACAAAGACCCAGACTCCTCAAGCCCCTGACGCCTTGCAGATAAACAAAAATACAAGAGGACGTAGCTCTCTGTTGGTTTCCGCTTCTCACTATCCACCCTCGATTGAATTCGTGCATGAAGGAGACAATATTTTTCTGTGTTTCAGAGGAGATCTTTACTCCTCCTTGGATTCGTCACCCTCAGCCAACTCGGCAGCCTCTTGACGCTCCTCAGCCTCGTTTCGGAGGTCGTAGGCGATGTCGAAACATTCGGCAAGCAATGATGTGACACTGCCCTGCCCTTCAGGGATGTCGTTGCCGACCATGAATTTACCGTCCTTCTTCATGTTATCGATTGAGTTGAGCTAGACAAATGTCAGTATAAACTTGTAACGAGAAACACAGGGAAAGATAAACAAACCTTCATGCTGTATGGGTACAACTCGCGAGGAGAGTCGACACCACCAGAGCGCTTGACCTCGAGCAGACAACGTTTGAGAGTGAGAAGCTGGTTGTAGATGGGCAACAGGGCTTCCGAGACGGGCTCTGATGAGACAATGTAGTGGTAGATGTATGAGTAGCTCTTGCGAAGAAGGTAGAGCAGTGTCTGTGGGGTTGGAGGTCAGCAGGGAACGACAAGAATGAATGAAAATATAGTTACCCTTTGGGAGTGTAGGTCAGCAGGCTTGCCCTCAGCGTCGAGGAAGTTGCCATCAACGCGAGACTCGTCAATGCGATCGAGTTGTCGTTGGTAGCTATAAAGGTCTGTCTCGCGCAAGGACCAAGCTTGGGTGAGGTTCATGTTGTCAAGCGTGTTGCGCAACTTGACAAGTTTGTCGTATGTATCGCGGAAACGGTCGTCTATCTTGCCTTGCCTGTGGTACTGTTAGTCGAGGGTACAAGGTACGGGTTGGTGTGACCTACTTTTTCTGGACAATCTCGAGCCAGAGCAAACAACGACCCAGCAGGAAGGACACGACTTTACTGCCCTCCTCGATATGGTTCTCATCAATATGTACTTGTTGCAATTGTTCGGCGTATGCTTCTTCGGCTGTCCTGCCCTCATGTGAGACTCCAGCATCTTTCAGTTCTGCCTGGATTTGCTTGAGCTGTGCTTCCAACTCTTCAACCTCCTTGACCGGGAACTTTGATCGAGTGTTGCAAGCGGAGAGTGAGCGCAGGATTGAGACAAGCTTTTCGTAGTAGCCCATAAGTTCGGGGTCGAGCTGGGACAATGAAGCCTGGAGGTCTTTGAGAGTTTGGTAGCACACATCGATGCGTGCTTCGAGCAGTGTCATCAAAGAGTCGCTATGCACATCTCTGCCACGCTCGACGGACGAGCGCCATGTTCGAAGATTATGTTCGATGGATTCAAGATCTTGTAGTAGGTAAAAGCCGGCTTCCTTGAGGTGGTCCAGGAGACGCTGCAGATGGAATGAGTACAAGGAGATCAGCAAGATACAAAATAGCATACCTTTACAGTTGATACAGCAGAATAGACAGCGGGAGCTTCTTGATTGCGACCGATAGTAAGGAAGAATAGGGAGACGAGCTGGAAGCAGTCGTCCAGCACTGTGTCGACTCTGTTTTGTTCGCTGCGCTTATCGGTACGGAGGTCGTTGAGCTTCTCGACCTCTCCAATCAATCTCTTATAAAGGTCCAAGACATCCTGAGTGCGGATGTATGATGTGCGGTCGCTCTTGAGCACCGAGAGCTGGTCGCGCAGGCCGAGCAGGCGGTCGAGGATGGGTTGTTCCTTGGGATCGAGCGGGAAGCGCACGAATGGCGAGTCGGTCATTCTGGATTTGGAGCGAAGTGGGGGTTTGTTTGACGGTGTCTTTGGTGAAGATACGGCGTCGATTGGTGGTATGCGGCTAAGTGGATTTGGTACGGTAGCTGCCCGCTGTATCGAATGTGAGGCGGACTCACCAACGATGACGTTTCTGCACAACTTGCACATGTTCGCGGATCGCGGTATCCGCTTTGTGCTAACTCCACACCAGGGCATAAGTCAGCAGACGTTCACTTATGCGACATGGACCGTGCGTGGACTCGCCAAATCTCATTGCACACTTTGCTCCATCTCTCGCGCCAAGGCTGAGCGAACCCCCGGCCCACGAAGCGCAAAATCATCCTCACCCTGCGAACTTCTTCCTCTACCTCACGACAGTAAAAAACTCAGTCTCCGCAAGGTTAAATTGTGATTAGTTTCTCTGTTACCCTTGTGAGTATTGCTCTTTCTCTCGCGCAGACATCGACACCGACGACCGACCGCTGACTGTTCAACCTCAGACACATTCAAAATGTCCACCGCCGAGCTCGCTTCCTCCTACGCTGCTCTCATCTTGGCCGATGAGGGTATTGAGATCACCGTATGCGACCACCTACCTCAATCACTTTGCGGGATACCACATTTCGCGCCTCCAGATCAGCATCACTGACACAACTTCACACAGGCTGACAAGCTTAACACCCTTATCTCTGCCGCCAAGCTCGAGGTTGAGCCCATCTGGACTCAGCTCTTCGCCAAGGTACGATCACACTGCTCGCGAACTCTTCCTTGAAGGAAGCCGAATATGCGCTTCCAACGAAGGAAGATTCGCAAACATACAATCAGGAAAATTTGTCTGACTTGTCGCGAAACAGGCTCTCGAGGGCAAGGACGTCAAGGAGCTCCTCCTGAACGTCGGCTCCGGCTCTGGTGCCGCCGCCGCCCCCGCTGCTGGTGGTGCTGCCGCCGGTGGTGCCGCCGCTGAGGACGCCCCCGCCGAGGAGAAGGCCGAGGAGAAGGAGGAGTCCGACGACGACATGGGCTTCGGTCTCTTCGACTAAGCGTCTCGTCCCCTTAACTCATCTTCAACTCAAAAAAGCAACCTCCTCCGTGTATCTTGAAAGCGTGGTGGAATCGGTCATGACTGTTGGGAACGGGTTTACGGCTTCTGGAGGATCTTGCATGCACTTCACTGCTGCTGCTTTTCGTCGGTTCGCCCGCGCGGCTTTTTTCTGCTCGCCTATTCTATAGTCCGAACGTTTCGCTACTCAAAAATGGACCGGCTCAAGCAAAAAAATCTCCTCCAAATCACCGGTGCTCTTGGTTGTGCAACGTGCTTGTACTGTGATCGAATGTCATGTGTATGTTCATCTGTCTTCGTGCTCTATTTGACTGGGTGCAAAGAGCTGTCTTTATATGCGCATGCTTTGAGGCTCCACCCTCCACATTCCCTTTATCTCCATTCATGCAATGCCAGTCCTTACCGGGACATCTCGAAACGAAAACAATGTATGCTCCCCGATCTTCGCCATATTCGCCTTGAAATGCTCCTCTATTCCTTCTCTCTCATGGTATCATCAGCTCAGTTGCTTCATCTTCATTTCAAATACATTCCCGTTACACTCCGCGTCCTCGAGGGTAGCTACGCAGACTAGGAGCGTCTGACTGTCTTTCAGCCGCACTCTGTAAGCCCGAAGCGATGTACTCAGAGGGCAAACCGGTCGAGCTTGGTGTCAGAGGAACCGTGGCAAGTGCTGCTGGTCCAAGTGCTGCACTCAAAGGAGTTGCCGGGACCGGTGTTACGTATCCAGACACCGAGTTCGAGCGAAGTGCTGCCTGGTACAGCTGAGATCCGTTGACGGCGATACTGACCTCCTTGACAGCCTTTTGCACTGGTCGCATGACCACTTTGACAGAGTCTGTGTCGTAGCCTTGGTTGCCAATATTTCTGATCTCGAGGGCGAGGTCCAACCATGTCTGTTGTTTCCGTTAACTCCCCTGACCATCAAGTCGTACAATTAGGTGCAACTTACTCGCACGAACTTATCGCACAACAACCAGAACTCTCGCTGTGTAGGCAGATTAGGATCCTTGAGTTTGACCTTGGACAGGCGGTTTCTCATCGATTCCAAGGCATTGATTGCGATATCGCACTTTTGTAGAGCCATCGCCCATTGACGTGATACTGTTGCTTGCATCGATCTTGCAGATGACTCCTTTCTGCTGTAGAAGTCGACTCTGCAACCCGGAAGCGCCTGTGCAGCAAGTTCGCATGCATATTGAAGCTTCAAGAAAATCGATTCAAACTGGCGTTGCTCTTCAGTCTCCTCGACTGGAGGCTGCAACGCGCCAGATCGTGGTATGCCCGAAGCTGATGAGAATGACTCGCCAGATCGTGGTGTCACTGCGCTCATGCTTGTCATAGTGTTGCTTCGACTTGTGCTAAGAGGAACTGGTGGAGGAGCAGTGCCAGGAGTTGTCAGTCGCGAAGGCTGAAGTATAGTCGCGCCTCTCAACCTCTTCTTCGGCGCAATTGGCTTTGGCTGAGTTGGTGTGCTGGCCCGGCTGATGGTCGCTACAGAGCCACGAGCACTTCGCGTCGGTACCTTGACTTCCGTAGCTTGGAAAGTAAGCGTGTTGCGAATCTCGATCAAGGCACCGTAGATGTGAAGCATGAGACTTCTAGTATACATGCCTTCGCCACGCAATGCAATCTTGCGAGCATGGAGACGGAGCTCTGCAGCGAGTACAGCGTAACTCTGGAGAACATGAGCACACTTTCTTCGAATTGCGTGGATCCAGGGATCGTTTTCTGACGCTCTGCTCTCGCCGGTCCCAGTAGAAATTTGGCCCAGTCGTCTGTCGAGTTCTTCAAGACTCGCGCTTGCTTCGAAGAAAACTCTCTCCATTGTTGTCTTTCTGGGCGTACCACTCTTAAGGATCCGCACCGCATCGCCAATGGGGCCGTTGAGTTGGAACAGAGAAAATACGAGCCTTGTTGCGAGTTTGACAGTCATGCTGGTTGGTCTTGATACTCGGCGGTCCTCTGGCAAACTGGACAGACGGCGGCGAGCGACAGGCATACGATTAGAAGGTTCCATTGGGCTGACAGCTCCAGAAGAAGATTCGTTGCCACTGTAAGCAGCAAGACTTAAGCTCGAAGCTCCTCTGTAATGATGCGCTTTCAGCGTGCCGGTTTCGGTTACCGTTGTGTGCGAGCTTCCAGAGATTTTGCGAGGAACATAGCCGAGTCGCTTGTTCCTCGCACCAGTAGAGCTCACAGTCTCACTACGACTTCTACCGTTCTCGCCTTCAGCAGAAAGTGGCCCGATACCTGGACGTTCAAATCTGCGACTTGTAGGAGGATTTATGAGAGAGTCCCTAGCCCGAGACCTCTGTGGGATGGGTGGTGGTGGCTTCAGACCAAGTCCATCACCCGGTCTGATGTTGTCGAGTCCATCGATGCCGCTCATGCTTGGTCTTACCGGAAACCTGCCTGATACTGATCTCTTGGGAGGACGTGGGGTTTCCAGACTGGTCTCGCTACAGCATTTGTTAGTTCAGTTTCGGCTCTGTAACATAAAAACTTATTACCTAAGATCCGGAGTCTCTCTACCCAACATCTCGCGTTGTCTGTATTCGCGGAGGAAAAGTTTGACCTGCGAGCACACTTGACGAGCCTCTTCCACTGGAGGCCCGCCCGGAGACGCACCAAGAGGATTGGGGACGAAGACTTCTGGTGGTGGAAACTCCATCGACTTGGATCCGACCTTCAGCTTCTGCAAGCGCGACATCTCGCCCATGCAGATTGGCAAGCGTTTGATGCGGTTCGACTCGATGGCCAAGAACATGAGCGAATACATGAGACCGACATCATCAGGGACCGAGGTAATGTTGTTGTGACTAAGATCCAGGATCTGAAGCTTCCTGAGATGGAAGACCTTTGTAGTGTTAGACTGATGCAATGATACTACGGTAAGTTTGTTCGTACCGGTTCTGGAAAGGCATTGAGTTTGTTGTGACGAAGGTTCAGATACAGCAGATTTGAACAAAAGATCAGATCGGCAGGTATCTCAGTAAGTCGATTGTGTCCGAGCGAAAGTCTTGAATGATATTAGTAAAGTGTTCGCAATTGAACAAAGGAGGTCCAATTCACCTCTCGACACGATCTCTGATTAGATTGATCAATTCAATTGGCAAGACGCGCACACCTTTGTCGCTCAGATCGAGAGTGTCGCCGGGCTGGGAGCCATAACCAAAAGGCAGTTGGGCACCGCCGTCTAAAGCGGCGAGTTGCTTCTCCTTGGTCTCCACAAGCGCCAACTTAGCAAGTGCTATCAGATCTTCAGTATTGGCGGCCTGTTTTGTGGACGAAGCCTCGGCGTGGTTAGAAGCCATTCTTAGTATCCGATCGTGTGCTCAATTTCATGCTGATATTAGTTGGTGGGCGATAAAGTGCACTGGACCTGCAGGGTATCAGGAGTTAAACACTTCGGCACTGACGGTGTATGCAGGAACGCGGCTACGCGCACAGTCGCGCCGACGCTCATAGGGCTGCGCATTGACGGCAATCGCCGAGCGTCAGGGTTGCGATGAGGACTTGTTCGTGGATATCTTGGCTGTCGTGTGCGTAGTTCTGAGACTTGGCCACAGTTCGTCGGAGCACGTTTGACGGTACATCGGCGAATTCTGAGAAGTTGAAGTTGTCGATTGCGACACGCATTGAGCAAGCCAGCAACAATCCATAGCAACCGCAATGTCGCTCCGCGCCGCGCCCTCGACGGGCTTCCTCCAATCTTTCCTCGCCGTCGCATCGGCCTCTCTTCGCCCTGCCGGCCCTTCAAGGAGCTTCCTCCCCCTCGGCGCTCGATTATGGCCCGCCCCTCTATTGCCCTCGATCGTCATTCCCATCCCTAGCCTGGTGTCGGATATCTGGGAGTCAATTCTCAAGGCTGTACCGAAAAAGAAGACATCACACATGAAGAAGCGTCACAGACAGATGGCTGGCAAGGGACTCAAGGATGTCACATCGCTCAACAAATGCTCTGGCTGTGGAAGAGTCAAGCGCGCACATTACCTGTGCCCCCACTGTGTTATGAGTATGTCGATGCTTGCTGGGACGAAAGGGCGCATTTCTGACAGTTTACAGGCATCAAGAAGTGGTTCAGCAACGACTTCAGCCCAAAGAGAGAAAAGTCCGAGTGGACTGAGTGGGAGAAGAAGGATCACCAGAAGAAACTGGACCGAAGAGGATACAAGGTTGACCAGAGCGAATTCGAGAAAGCCAAGGCCGACCAGCATTCGGACGACATTATCGACAGCAAGTAGGGGACGGAATAGCTTGGGGAGGGGAGAGAGAGACGAGTGTATACCTGTATAGTTGCGGACAAGGCGTTGTAAAAAGGACATGGGCATTTTCAGGTGTTTAAACTTGGGAAGGGAAAGAAGACAAGAGCACGGCGAGAGTATCGCGCCTGCCACGAATTGACTGTATTACTATTCTTGACCTTTGTTTCATGTGAGCTTCAACTTTGGACTTTGTCAAGCCGAGCCAAAGACATCCAAATCACAACGTCATTGTCGCATCGCAGCTCCAAATATTTCGCGCCGACCTGACAACAAACTCTCTCACACATCTCCGACACCATGGCAAGTCAATTGATGAAGCTTGGTGTATACCCACAACTAACACGCGCATCCAGTCGAAACAATACCTCCAAACGCATAGCATCCCAGATGCCTCGCCCGCAGACATCTACAGCGTCGCAGCCACTTCCACCCATCTGATCACTGCATCTGGCTCCTCTTCATTACACGTCTACTCAACCGCCCCCACCAACGACGAGAACAACCCTTACCCACTCGTCCAAACCCTGCAAGATGCCCACAAACTCGGTGCCCACCACATTGCCGTCAGCGCAGACGGCAAGACTGCTGCTTCAGCTGGCTTCGGCGGCGAAGTAAAGGTCTGGTCCATCGACGACGAGTCCTCACAGTGGGCCCTCAAGGGCTCAATAGTAGACGACTCGAAAACAGCACAAGCCAAAACCGCCGGCGAGATCTGGGCCATCGCCCTGAGCGAAAACGGTCAATTCCTTGCTGCCACAACCTTCGACGGCCGCATCAATGTCTGGGACCTCACTTCCCTCTCTTCCTCAGCTGAAGCCACAAAACTCCGCGAGTACGAGACAAAAGGCAGTTTCGGCATGAGTGTAGCTCTGTCTTCTGATGGCGAATTCACCGCTTCGGGACATGCAAACGGAGCCGTATATCTCTTCAACAACACCACTGGTAGATTGGCTCATTCGCTGCAAGGTCTGGTCAAGCCAGTGAGAACGGTGGCATTCTCGCCGGCGAGCAGGTTTTTGGCTGCTGGTGGTGATGCAAAGATTATTGCTTTGTACGATGTCAAGAATGGAGAGCAAGTGGCCAACCTCACTGGCTCTCAGAGTTGGGTCATGAGTCTGGATTGGAGCACTTCGGGTGAAAACCTGTTGAGCGGGTATGTTTCTACTTTCTCTTCCTAAACTTGCTAAAACCTGATGCTGACTATTTCCTGCAGTGCTTATGATGGCAAGGCAAAGGTCTGGAGTGTTGAGCGTCGTGAATGCGTCGCTACTCAAACCGAGTCGGACAAGACTCTCTGGGCCGTAAAGTGGCTCCCAAAGACACCTATGATGAGAAACGAGACCTTTGTCACAGTCGGCGCAAACAGGAGCATCAGCTTCTACCGTGAGGCCAGCGGCGGTTGATCCTGAAGAAATAGTGGATCTCACGTCCTCATAGCTAGACTTCATACGCATACTTTGCTCAATCATAATGTAAAACATTAAGCAAGGAAAGAAGAAAATGATAATAAAAGCTTTTTGTCCAATTTCATGTCTAATAAGAACACTCTAAACAGAAACGAAAAGGTCTTCCATCTCCTCCATCAATAAAAGTACAGTAATAAGTTTGCAACATTCAGTCTTGTAGCCGTCCGGAAAATGCAGCGCTGACTCTCAATCCTGCTCACAGTCTTCTCACTTGGCCCTGCTAGGGCTACCACTCGAGCGCATCTGCAGACCCAAGCTTCGAGGTCGAATCAGCACGCTGTGTCCATTAGCTTCATCGTCAACGTCGACTTCAAGATCCACATCGATCTCATCTCCACACGTTCGGTCCCTGATTACACCAAGCCTGCTCACTGCTTCGGGGGATTCGTGGCGTTCTGAGCGCACGTCATCCAAGTCCGAAGGTGCATCGTCATCTTCATGATCAGATACTAGTCCTGGGTTGCTGTCCACTGCGTGAGGCGAAAGACTAGGTGGTGAGTCCATCATATCTGCGGGAACGTGGCGAGCCATGATTGGCGTGGGACGAGGACGCGAGATAGGCGCATACCAGCCCTTGTGGCCCTGCGATCCTTCATGAGACGGCTTGCAAATAGATCTGTTCAGATTGGTTGACGATGCGCCATTCGACTTGGGCGTCTCGCTACTTGTCGATGTCGATTGCTCGTCTTCAGCGGGGTCTGGACCAAGATCGATTTTTTCACGAGCCTGAGTAGTCGCATGCTGCAGGTCTCCGCCAAGGCCACGCTTAGCGAAACGAGCAGAGAGGTACGGCGCCAGCGATGATCCTACCAGGGGACCGGCGTGGAAAGAAGCCGCAGCGGGAGATTCACTAAGCTTGCTTGCGACTGCGCGACGACTGTGTGATTTGGTCGTGGACGCCCTTGCTTCATCCGCCTGTCTCTTCCATGTGAAGCGCGGCAGAATTTGCGCGTTTAGCGGATGAACGAAACCTGCAGGTGGAGTAGGCACAGCTTGCGATACAGAGGGTTTGGGGGCCTGCTGCGGTTTCGGTGCTCCAGATGTTGCTGTGGGAGCTCCCTGAGGAATCAGATGGGTTTCGTCCCCCTCCAGTGGCTTTCCGCAATCCAAAGCCGCAGCTTCGTGGCTCTTGTAATCGACCTTGTGCGCTATACGGCAGTGGTTCAAGAATCCTTGGACACTAGAAAAGTCGCCTCGCTGACAGTTATTGCAGATCAACTTGACAAATAGATTGTCGGCTAGTCTTCTTATGACCAAAGGACCCTGCTTGCCACGAGACTGAGCTGGATAGTTGGGCAGTGCCGAGTTGAGATTACCGAACGAATCGCGCGTAGAGCGAGATCTGCCAGTCTTGCCGATACCTGCGCCACTGTTACGAGTAGAGCGACCCTCAGGCTGTAACACGTAGCTATCTGATGCCGACATGACTTGGCTGAACGGTAACGAATCAAAGGTCGGATCGTTGAGAAGCCATCTTGCATAGTGTCTGGTGTATGGGCCATCGGTAACACCCCACGGAGATGGTGCTTGTGGTTGAGTGAATCCAGGCTGAGCCTTCAGAACAGGTCCCGTACCAGAAGAAAGAGACTCGGAGAGACCAGAAGATCCAGGGTACGGGATGACCTCACATCTCCGTAATTGCTCGAGTGCAGTCTGGCATTTGGCAAGCTCTTGCTCGATAAGTCGAAGTTCGCGATGTTTGAGCAAGATTTCGAGATTGAACTGGTGTTCGAGAACGTCCTGTAACTGTGATTCTTTCGTCCCTTCGAGTACCTCAGGCTTATCGCCAGTCTCCAGATGCTGTTTTGGCTTAGCAGAAGGTGAGGTAGTGGCGAATGACACATCCGGAGTAAGCAGTGGAACGTTTGCTGTCGAATGTTGAAGACCGTAGTTAGCAGCAGAGTCGTGTGATTTGGGCTCCGGAATCGTCATGTTGATCTGAGAATCAGTCTGTCGTCTTCCAGGCAGAGATTGATTGTTGTCAGCGTCAGAGAGCTTGAGACGCTTAGCATGATCAAAGGCAGGCAGAGGCTCGAACGTTGGGCTATCGGCTCGCTTGCGCTTGAGTTTGCTAAGCAAGGACATGTCGACTACGGGTGGTTGGCGCATTTTGGGGAACATGGCCTTCTCATCGGCTGAAGGGTCCGTACACCATGGCAGACGAAAGATGCTTTGCATGACCTCAAGAAATGATTAAAAGACTGGTTTCTGGTGGTTCATCTGCAAGCAGGCGAACGTCGCGATTAGAAATCGGTTTGCGCCGAAAGAGGTACAGAAGACGGAGTACGGAGTTCGCGCGACAGTAAAGTGCGCAAAGACAACCGTCGCAAACTTTCCCAGAAATTTGCGCAAGATACGCGACGAGAAAAAAGGTGGTATACAAAGAGAATGACAAGAAGGAAGTTTGGTGGAGTGGAAGCGTCGAAAGTAAGTAAAGAGGGAAGGCGTGATGTTGCGCAAGCCAGTGCTAGGCTGCTGCGAGGGCCAAGAAGGGTTACAAATCTGGGGAAGTTGCGACTGCCCCGAAGCCCGATTCTATGGAAGGTTTCGGAAGGTGCTAGTCGTTTTATGGTCCAGTTGTCCTCTTAAGAACAGACGGAGGACAGAAGAAAAAAATGTGGTGGATGGGAAATCCGTGAGGGAGATTGGAAAGAAAGGAGAAGCTGCAACGTGGACGAGGGACAACAAGACAAGATGCGACGGATCCAAGCCCTCCGATACAGACTGACGCCTCCAACTCCTTGCTTTCTTTTTTATTGGGCAAGTTTAAAGCATCGATCTACCTCCGTCCTTCCGAGTCATGATCACCAATCAACACCACCTCGCGGCTCTTTGACTCTGCTAAATACCTGATCTCGCATACATATCATATCTGTATCCTTCGTCGACAATGCTCTGTCGTGCTGACCCCTAATGTTTATGTGCAATATCAAGAGCATGCCAAACAGCGCTAGCGTTCCTCGATGCTGGGGAGATCTGATACGTCGAGTGGCGTCATGCATGATCATCTACGGCCTCCGGCAACCGCGTTTGGCACTAATATCTTCCCGACAAGCGCTGCAGAGCTGTGCGCTACTTGTTGTTGGGTTTCGCGAGCCACCATCTCACTCAGAAAAATGTTTGCTGCGCGTTTTTGGACCTGCAGTAAGCAGCTCGTGATTAACTTGATATAGCCGCTTGCAACATACGCACGGAGATAAGCTTGCTAATCCGAGTCACTAGCGCTGAGCCGACTTCTCTTCTGGTAAATGGTCTAATCTCATCAGCACGGGAAAGATTCCCTTCACGGACTTTATCCACTGTGCTGACTGGCGAAGTCTCCATCACGCTATTCAATGCAGGGGTATCGGCTCGGCCCTCGTCTATCAATGTTCTCACCTTCTGGCAACTTCAAGTGCACTATGATGGGATACGGCTTATCAGTACACAATACGTGTTGCACATCTATCTAATCCACTTCAAGATAGGAGTGCTGAGGTCTCCCCTGACCGTAGATCTACCAATCTGCTTTCTTCAGGCGGATATAACACTTCTGTGGCTGATGAGTGACCTTGTCAATTGCCAGGTAGGAACTGAGCTCTTCAGGAACAGACAGAAGCTCGAAGTTCCAAATGATGAAGACCACAAGCATACGAAGCTCGATATATGCCAATTTACGTCCTGTAAGGTGGGTTAGAAATATTGATCTGGTTGAACAAGAAGCAATGCAACATACCAAAGCAACCGCGTATTCCAGCACCAAACGGCAGAGTTGGACCGGCATTCTTCGAGAACTCGACCTCACTCTCTTTGCCGGTGGGTTTCAACCAGCGCTCCGGCTTGAAGACACCTATGTCAGACACTTCCCAGACACCGGTCTTGTCCTTGGATGCCTGGCTGCTGGGACTGCGCGTGTGCTCCTCTACAGTGCCAACTGGTGGTGCGATGAAGCCGGCGTACGCCAGAAAGTTCACATCAGTTCCCTTGGGAATGCGAATTCCTAACACTTCTGTATCGATCATCGCTAGGCGACTGGTGATGGCTGCTGTAGTACTGCAACGCAGAATCTCCTCCAGCATAGCATCGATGTAAGGATGGTGCAAAGTTGCCAACTCTTTCGAGGTAGGCTGCCTCTTCTCACGAGTGGCCTCAACGTACGTCGAGCGCAACACTTCACGTAGCTTGGTTTGTGCTTGCTGGTTATCACTCAGTAGCTTTACTCCCCAAGCGATTGTTGTAGAAGTCGTCTCGTGGCCAGCGACGAGGAAGCCGAAGATTTCGTCTTTTGCAGCAAGGGTATCGTATCTCGAGCTCGTGTCAGTTTTTTAGTCATCGGAATGGTCGAGAATGACTTACTGAGGCTTTCTGCCTTCTTTTCGAGATGCCAGAAGCTCGCGTCTAATCATATGATCTATGGCCGATCGATCTTTGCCCTGCTTCTCCAGAGCATCGATGTGGTCTTCGGAAAACTTCTCAACCGCAGCCTTTATCATGGTCTCTATTTCCAGGTCTTTGTACTTCATGGCTTCCTTGTATGATTTGAACTGCCGCAAGAACCAGTGGTGAAGCTTAGGATAAGGCGAAGCTATTAATGGGGTCATGGACTCGGTGATTGTCAGAACAGCGTCAAATGCTGCCGGATGGGGGGCGTGTGGGAATTGCACTGGCACGTCCTTGTCATCTGGAAGTTCAATGTCGGGCACAGAATCTAGCATGTTTGCTTGAGTTCCAATAGTGTTGGCAGACGAGCCAAGCGTGACAACCCAGATGGCGTCGAGTGTTGCGTGTGCTATGTCATCGTGGGCTGCGAAAGGGCGACCTTGAGCGAGATCTGTTTTCAGATTCCACAAGCGTACGAGATCCATCATGGCTTCATGGATGCTAGGAGCCGCGACCTTTTGAGTATGTCATCAACACACCGAACCACAACAAGTCCTTCAGAGTACTTACCTCATTCAAGAAGGAGGGCATCATAGTGTCGGCCAAAAGACGTTTCTGAGCCTTGACTTTCTCAGTAGTCTTCTGCCCAATGTGATGGTAAGGAAGGATGCTGCCAAATATCTCTTCGAAAATGGTGCTGCGGTCGAACTCCTTGTGTCTGCGAAGAAGGACGTCTTGTGCCTCACGAAAGTCGGCGACGATGACTACAGGGCGACCAAAAGGCTTCAAGAATAGCTGGAAGATGGGCGTATCATGCTTTGCAATCTGTAAATTCCACCACTGCAGAGCGTGGCCTTTGTTCTCTTTGACATATTTCAAGAATTCGGGCACGTCGCCCAAGATAGATTTGGCAGCGTCTTTATTGTATGGAATGCCCGGGATGGGATGGGGCAGTGCGGCACGGTATACAAGATAGAGTACAGTGAGAGAGAAGGCACTCAGTGCTAAGACGGTGGGAGAGAAGAAAAGGAGCGACATGGTTGTTATACAGAAGATAGAGCGGTAGACAAGAGTTGGCGGAAAGCCAGTTTAAAACGGATGAGAGCCGGCATTATCAAAAAAGCTTCCTCCTGAATATGGTCAAAGGTCTTACGTGAGATGATGGCCGTTGCGGCTTTGTTTAATCTACAGAAACCGGTCAATAGAGACGGAAGAGGACAGAAGGAAGGAGGGAAGGGATGAGATATGCATGTGTAATATATACCGAAGCTTGGCTGCTGAGGGATGGGATGGAGACCTTGTCATGGGTGACGCTCGGTTGGGGTTGTGACCGATTGCGGGTAAAGGAGTACGCAGCTTGCGACAACAAAACGTACGCATCAAGTCTGGACAAGAATATTAGAAGAGACGATGGATTGAAAAGAGACCGAACCAAAGCGCGATGTCATGGCTAGCGAGAAGGCTCGAAACGCAGGCGGCCACGGCCACGTCGAGGCAGACGACGACGAACAACAAGAGCTACTCTCCTACAACGAGTCCCCGCGCGGCGCCTCTCCCGACAGCGATATAGTAGCCCATCCTGCCCACAAGACACGATCACCACGCCCACCTGCTTTCCCACCCAGGAGGCAGTCTTCATTCGCCCAACCACGACCCCTCGGCACTCCACGCACCACCAACCGTGTCCACTTCGACATTGAGGACTCCCTCCGCGGAAGCCTGGACAATGTCCACCAAACCGATCAAGACCTGATAGAAGAGGAAGACTACTTGACAGCAGACAACTGGAGCGAGAGGAGACACAATGCCGGCCAAAGCGCTCCTCTGCTGACGGGAATCGAGGCTCCTGCTGTCACCCTCGCGGAGTCCGACTTCAACCCCAATGACCTGCTGGAGAGTGCTCGTCCCAAGAGTTCCATGTCCAGCGCTTTTATGAACATGGCAAATAGTATCATGTGAGCCCCTCTGTTTAGCCCTCTTCTAATCATCGTCTGACCTGCTTGTGCAGTGGTGCCGGAATCATAGGTCAACCCTACGCCCTTCGCCAAGCCGGTCTGCTCACAGGTGTCATCCTTCTCATCATCTTGACCATAACCGTTGATTGGACCATTCGCTTGATCGTTACGAATTCGAAACTCAGCGGTACCAATTCCTTCCAGGCAACAGTCGAGCATTGCTACGGAAAGTCCGGCCTTGTTGCCATTTCAATTGCTCAATGGGCCTTGTAAGCCATTCCTTGGATCACACATGTCGTGTCGAGATTGCTGACATTCCCAGTGCTTTTGGTGGTATGATCGCCTTCTGTATCATTGTAGGAGACACGATCCCTCATGTCATGTCGGCTCTATTTCCTTCGTTAGAAGACAGTCACTTCCTATGGCTTCTCACAGACAGGAAATTCGTCATAGTGGTTTTCATCATGGGAATTTCGTATCCTTTCTCTTTGTATAGAGATATCTCAAAGGTTGGTCATCTTTCTTTTTCCTGCTTCCGCTCTTGCTGATAGATACCTAGCTTGCAAAAGCCAGTTCGCTTGCGCTTTTCAGTATGCTCATCATCGTCATCACTGTCATCACACAAGGCCCAAGAGTTCCCGCTGAGATGAAGGGTCCTATCAAGGGTTCCCTGATCATCAACAATGGCGTGTTCCAGGCTATCGGTGTTATCTCATTCGGTAAGTATCCCATCTATTCTTCATTGTAATCATTTTTCTAACTTGTGATAGCGTTTGTCTGCCGTATGTTCGCATCTTTCTTGGACGCCTTGTTCCCTACTGACCCGAAATACCAGATCACAACAGTCTGCTCATCTATGGATCGTTACAGAAGCCGACCATGGACCGCTTTGCAAAAGTCACCCACTACTCGACCAGCATCTCGATGCTTGCCTGCCTCGCTATGGCCCTCACTGGTTACCTGAACTTCGGCAGCTTGACCCAAGGCAATGTCCTCAACAACTTCCCTACTGATAACATCCTCGTCAATATCGCCAGACTGTACGTCTCTGGTTTTGTCTTCGATAAACTCATATGACTGACTCGCGTATCCAGATGCTTTGGCCTAAACATGCTCACAACATTACCCCTCGAAGCATTCGTCTGCAGAGAAGTCATGAATCTCTACTACTTCTCTCACGAAGCCTTCGATCCTAACCGCCATCTCATCCTCACCACTGCATTGGTCATTTCTGCCATGGGGCTCAGTCTACTGACCTGCGATCTGGGTATCGTGTTTGAACTGGTCGGCGCCACCAGTGCTTGTGCTCTCGCTTACATTTTACCGCCGCTGTGCTATGTCAAACTTACGAAACGAAGGACGTGGGAGACGTATGCTGCATACGTATGCATAACTTTCGGTTGCATTGTCATGGGAATCAGTGTTTTGCTTGCTGGTGCCAAGATGGTCAGGGGCGAGGGCGGTGCACAGAGTTGCTAGCAAAGGAAAAGAAGCTCTACGATAGTGAACTCGACAAATCTTATGCAGAGTATCTAGAAAGATTCTAAAGTCAATTCTCTATTCTCTTGTACAATGCATTGAACAGACTACTTTTTGCATTTCAGCGTTGGCATTTAGCAAATCCATCATGATGACCCTTTCACACAATAGCAATACGTAGACACACTATCCTCACTGCTGCCAGATTCAGGTTTCGAACCAGTATCGACAGTCCGCGCATATCACCCTCGCATTATGAGCTGCAGCTCTCCCATGGAAAGGCTCGAAAAATGAAGAATCCTACTCCTCCTCATCCTCGAGGTACTCTAATTCTTCTTCCTCTTCCTCCTCACCTCCACCAACACCTTCTTCATCTTCAGAGTCTGATCCGGAGCCTTCGCTCTCGGCGTCAGAGCCAGGGTCGTAGTCCTCTTCTTCCTCGTCCTCTTGGTCTTGCAGCGCTTGCTCGGCCTTTTGGAGCTCGGTCATCTCGTCGTCTTCATCCCCGGCGCCTGCAGCACCTGCTGTCTCTGCATCTGTGACTTCTGTCTTCGGCTTGGGGTTGATGTTGAGTTTCTTCGCACGACGATCGGCTGCCATAGAAGCATCGTTGAGATCATGGCGCTTGACGTATTCGTCAATGCCAGCAAAGTCTGCTTGGTCCAGCATGGAAAACTCGATATCTTGCTTTTCGCCAGTGGTGGGATCTGGCATGGTGGTTATGACGATGTTGAACGTGCGTTGCAAGACCGATGTGTATGAGATTGATTCGATGTTCTCGAACGTGAAGAGTGCCAGGGGCTTCTTGAAGGCCCAAACAATGCCGACAGAGAGGAAGAATAGGTAGCCTGCAACGTTTTAGCAAACATACACGGCAATCTTCTGGTATGCATCTTACCATCCTTGCTTCCCTTGTGAGCCTTGACGTGATACGCAGCCTCACCCTTTCTATGGCTCTGAGGTATTGCGCTCGAAAACTCCTGTTCGGTGGGAATGATGACGTTCTTGCCGTGGCCTTTTATACATGCGTTCAGCGATCTCATGGCACTGGTCACATATGTGTCAACATCTAGCGGTGCGAAGCCATCGGCAGCCTTGACGTTGGCAGGTGCCGTCTCCGTCATAGTCCACACAATCTGCTCGGCCTCGATAACTCTATCACCTGACTTGAGGTCGAGGGTCTGGTTGGCAAAGACGACAAAGTTCCATTGTCGCGTGGCTTTCTCAGGCACAGGTAGACAGAAGACTTGTTCTAACGTGGTCGTTAGCCGAATCTTCTTCAAGCTCGTCTGGAGTTCTTGATTGTTTCATACCGATTTTGCTGAACGGGACAGCCAGATTCACACCTGAAGCCTCGTGCACGACCCTGATAGCTCCTTCCTCGAGTCTTTGCGGATCTGCCGCCAGTTGTACCGTCATCTTCTTCCTCTGTGGCACAGCGAAGCTCGTTTCCGGGACTGAGTATAGTACATTGGCGAGATCTTTTTGATTGAGGATTGCAGTCGAATTGAGGGCTTGCGATGGGGAGGCAGCAGCGGGGGCATTGGCTTGCATCTTTCTCTTCTTTGCGTCGGGACCTTGGTTGGCATCATCTTCGGAGGTTCTTTTCCCTGACATGTGTTGTGACATGTATTTGGCGATGTCGACGAACAGTTGCATCTGGTCTCGGTTCTCCTCTGCGAACGAATTAGTGATCACTTCTCACAAACGAAACTGTCCGTCGAGTCGGTCTTCAAAAGCAGTACAGAGGTACTCGGCGGCTGCCTCTTCATATTCGTTGACGAGATTGTGGATAGAAGAACTTACTTGCGGCAGCGAGAATGCGATCGCATAGTGCGGTGTCATGGCCAAAGGCCGTCTGAATAGCGTCCATATCGCGCGGTTGCTATCAGAATAGTCGGATCCTCAACACGATGATTTAGAAGAGAAATGTTGTGAGTTGGTTTAGAAAAGATGTTTCTCCTGTGTCACGGACGACGCGAATCAATTGAGAAGTCGCGTTTCGCTTCTCATCGACGTCACGCATTTGCACCTGCCTATCCAGCATGCACGAACCCACATTTGACACAACCACATGTATGTGCCTTCAAGCCTAGCCAGACAAGGACGGAAAGAAGATTCAAATTTAAACAAGATATGTAAATCCCAGTCTTGTTCCCCAGGTAGGTACGTCCATCGCAAGCAGCCCTCCCATCAGGTTATTCCAGCCGCTCTGCCTTCATCACAGTCTTCCTTGATATTCTCAAAGGATCGAAGCCAAGTACGATTATAGGTCTGACTGCCATCAAGAGATGGCAAGAAGCAAATAGCATAGAAAATATGAAACAATTTGTATAAACATCCGACCTGCGCTATATCCAAGAAATCAAATGAGTTCAACTGACAAAGAGAAAACTTGAGGGGGAGGCGATTTAGTCCCGTGAAGTGATGGTCAAAAGGCGCTGGCTGACAAAAAAAGATAAGGAGATTCGTAAAGAAGCAAAGGATGAGGCTCGGATCAGAACTCAGAAGTTCTGCGCGATACCACTGTTTCCTGACTGGTAGTTGCCTCCGGCCTCGATACGTGTGTTTCTTCTAGCGCTCACATCACGAACGATCGGCATACCACTGTCGCCGCCGCCATACGAGCCATCTCCGTACGGACCGTGCTGCCCAAAGCCACCGTAGCTACCACCGTACATCTCTGTAGGCGAGTAGGCTTGATTTGACTGGCCAACACCCGCTGAGACATCGGAGCGTTCGCTGTGGTTTCCGGCTGAATACGAGGAGGAAGCGTTGGAGGGACCGCGGCGAATGTCGTTGTTGTTGCGGTGAGCACCAGCGATAGGTGCTGCGCCGAGTGCACCAAGATCATCACTGCTGAAAGTTTCGCGCTGGTTCATGAGAGTGTCGCCACTGTGTCCGTCTGAGAAGTTGTTGCCAGTTGGACTGCCAGGTGCGTAGCCTCCAGGTTGGCTTCCACTATCACTCAATTGGCCAGCAGTGTGTCCGGCGGAAAGAGTGGTTGAAGCTTTGCGGTTTGACATGGAGGTATTACCCCAGCCACGGTAGCCACCGTTAGAGTCCTCGGCCATTTCAGATCCATCGCCGGCGACGACAGGTAGAGTAGGGTCGTTGTTGGGGTTGTAGCCGTACTCTTCGACTTCTTTCCGGCGCTCCTCCTTGGCAATCTTTCCTTGCTTGCGCTTCCTCCAGAAGAATAGACCAGCGAGGACCAGAAGCGCGACGACTACAACAGGAACAACAACGGCAATGGCAGTCTTTCCACCAGTGCTGAGACCACTGCTGTTGTTTGAGCCCTTGTTGGAAGTGCCGTTTGGTAGGCTTCCAGCGGCTGAAGACGACGAAGTGGATGCTGAAGAGGCCGAAGAGCCTTTAGCGGCAGTAGTGGTCGAAGGGGTGAAAACAGAGGTGACAACGACTGTGACGGGCGCATTGGTCGAGCCGCCGTTCTGAGCGCTTTCGGTGACAACCGAAGTGATGAGTTGGGTGGAGGGAGGTTGTGAAGAGGCAGATATGATCGAGGTGACGACGTTAGTCGACGACGGCTCGACGGTTACGGTGCTAGCCATCTGGGTTGCTGATGAGAAGACCTCGGACGATACCGAAGATGCGACGACGGATGAGAAGGACGACTGGGCGGCATCTTGGGTGACGGTGCTTGAAAGAAACGTCGACGACGCCGGAGTTGTGACGGCAGCTATTTCATTGTTAGTCGCAGACAAAGAAGAAGACGTGCACGGCCGCATTACCTGTAGAGTTGGACATGACTGCGGTCTAACAAAGCCAGGTGCGAGTCGATTGTTATCCGGCCGAGGAGAGACGTATCATGCAAGAGCAAAGTGATACGAGCGACACAGGTTGACGTGCTAGTCGGCGACGAAGGCCAGGTCGATATAGGGCTGGGCGTTGGGATATGTTGAGGATGCGAATGGCAAATGCAGGTCGAAGTGTATGCGTGTTGGAGACGTTCAGTCCTCAGCCCGGCAGAGTCTTGTCTTTGAGATCAGCGACGAGGCCAAGGGTTGTCCCTGTCTGTCCGTTCGCGCTGTGCCGCCTATTTTTCGACACCACCAGCAAGCTCGTCCCCCCGATCGTTGAGTCGTGCGTGCAGCGATGATCGATGTTATGCTTCTTTGCACTTGCTCTGCTTTGTCTGCTAATATTCTGTATTCTCAACCACTTGATTCTGCTTGCAATGCACAACTGAGTCGCTTTCTGGGAACTCAGGGCGGCACAGTCTCTCGCATTTGAGGTTTCATCTTGAATCCCGAGAGCCTCGTCTGCCTCCTCTTTCTTGCTCTTGGCCAATCATTGAAGTTGAAGCCGCGCCTATGCCTCTTTCGGCAGTCTGTACCCTGCCTCGTTCGAGTGTCCGCTGCCGACCAAACGTCACGGTAATCTGCTGGTCATGCCCATAGCAACCTGCTGCTCTGTCTGCTCGACCTGACCGGCGGGCGTCATCTCTACCAACTGTTGCACCGATTTCACCGCCAGAGCAACATCTCATTTCAAGGTGCACGACTCGACCGCCACTGAGTCTTTATTAAGCTGCAAGGTTTGGCCAAGCCCTGACCTGAGCCGTACTATGCGAGCACCTGATCAAGGTGCATCGCTCCTTCCCGAGTCGGACCAGGCTTTTTTTCTGCTTCACCTTTGCTAGAGCACCACACAAACACACATAATTCAGCTTCCAGAAACAAAACTGAGACTTTGCTCCGTCACCTCGTGATTGCTGCGCAAAACACCACAACACCATCTCACTCAGTCGTTTCTCTCTGACGTTGCGCCGGCCTGATTGCGCTCCTAAAATAGATGGTCAATGCTCTTGGCAGGCAGAGTAGGATCAGCTCTCCAATACAACGTTAGAGTACGAGGAGCCCATGATGACACTGCACACTCAAGTAGATAGAACGGCACATTGTAGGTTATGAGTTTCGTGAAGCGACGACGCGTATGTGTTTCATTTTGATGAACTCGATAGTAAAAACCTCCAAACCTCGTCCCCAAAGAACATAGCAACAAGAAGAGAAGAAAGGCTATCAACAGATAGAAACGAATTGAAATACATGCCACCATTTGGTCCCTGTAACGGTCAGGCACTGCCTGTCACATTTTCCTTTTTTCCCAGTTCGTTCAAAGAGAAATCATGCAAAGCACCGGACTCGCGGCGCTAGCGAAAGTGAAGTACGAAATGAGTGAGTGATGGCCAGTCTACTTGACTTCGCGGAAGTGGCTGAGTAGACCGGCATCGATTTTGGAGAGACTGGCTTAGTTCCAGCTCCAGGACATGCCAGATACACGGCCGTCACCGTTGCTGGTAACAGTGTTGAAGAAGTCCTGGCTGAGATCAAGGTCGGCTTCGGCACAGCCAACGCAGCGGTCGACAACCTTGGCCTGGTATGATTCGCCGGTCTTGCCCTTGATGGTAACGTACTTGCCGCAGAGAGGGTTCAGGTTGGGGTTGGCAGTAGCGTAATCAGGGCTGTCGAAGATCTTTTGGGAAATGGCGACAATAGCCTCATCAGAAGTGCTGGTCAATCCGCAGGCACCGAGACCAACGTCGTACCAGGTCAGATCTCCAGAGTACTCGGTACCAGATGCGGCCGGTCCGCTGCTGGAGCCGGAGGACGAAGAGCTAGTAGTTGCTGCAGGGGCGCTGCTGGTAGTGCTGGTGGTGGGAGCAACGTAAACTGAGGTGCTCTCAATGGTAGGAGCAACGTAGGTGGAAGTGGTCTCAGGGGCGACATAAACAGAGGAAGTGGTGGGGGCAACGTAAACTGAGGTGCTGCTAGTAGTGGGAGCAACGTAGACCTCAGTGCTGCTGGTAGTGGGAGCGACGTAGATCTCGGAGCTGCTGGTGCTGGGCGCAACATAGACGGAAGTGGTCGAAGGGGTGGGAGCAACGTAGACGGAAGTAGTCGAGGGAGTAGGTGCGACGTAAACCGAGGTGCTGGAAGTGGTAGGAGCAACATAGACGGAAGTAGATGTGGTCGAAGCCTTGGGTGCCTTGGAGTGGAAGAATTGGTGTCCATGTCTGCTCTGAGTGGTTGTGGTAGCAACAGTGGTCTCCGCGGCATCAGCCCAGACGGTCATAGTGACGGGAACAGTAACAATGTCAGTCTCGATCTCAGTGACCCAGACGACATCGCGCTTGTTGAGAGGAGCAGCGTTGGCAACGGCTCCGAAGAGTGCAGAAGCAGCGATGATTCCGAAAGACTTCATTTTGGTAATGATGTTGAAAAGGGCTTGAAAAAGTGAAGCTGGTAGTTCCTAGATTGATGGAAAGACTGAACGAATTGGCTAGCAACTCTGGTTTGGTTGAGACCGTGTAGGTGTGTGTGTAAAGAGTGAAAGAGTGTACAGGAATGTTTAGTTCCTAGAACGAGGAAGGAGTGAATGGGGAAGAAATGAGAGTGAAAGTGACAACCGTAAGACTTCAAGCCTGTGAATAACGAGAGAGAAGAGCCGCCAGGGTGGATGAGTGTTCCCTTCTTGTAGTCTTTGGCGACACAGTGCCAGAGCACAACCGCAGAGTTCAATCAGATCCTCAATGCAAGGCCGCTAGACGGTCCTCCCCTCCCGAGCTCAACCGGTACCTGTCTAGCGCACCTTCCCCCTGGAGGCTTTTTCTAACGGATCCAATAACATGCGCCACATCCCTCTCTAGGCCGGGTTGCGGGGTGCTTAGATTCTTCTCTTGCAGCTCAGCAAAAGAATACGGCCCATCTGCATCAGTCATGTTCTCCACTGTCGCATACTAGTTTTTTCGCACAAAAAAAAACTCTGCAGGAACTTCCGATACAAAGACAAGACGTAACAAGGTACTGTACTCAGTTGCGATGCAACAGGGCGATTCAATTCGCCATAGCCACGCCCATAGTTACGGTCGGTTGTGTCCGTGTGGCCATCCTCTTTTTTGTGCCTGAAGCCACGCCAGTTCCGGCCTAGAGCCCGTGTTTCTTGGAAAGCCACATGCTTGTGATGTGCGTGGAGTGAGCGATCATTGGCTGGGATATTCGGCAAAACGTGATAAGCGTCAGGGGTGGAGATCTGACAACGAGGGCAAAAACGTGTTCATCGTGTTCGTGCGCGGCCTCGGCGCAGTCAACTTTCACGTTTATCGATTGTCCCAGAATGCCGTTGTTCTTGTCGCTGTCGAGGCGCTCGCGCAAACTATTATGCTGGTTTGAGAAGAGTATGATCCAGATGGAAACTGGTCCCGAGCATCCATTGGTGAACGACTTGAATGTGGCTTCTGGCAAGGCCGAATCATATTCCCAAAGCATGAGCATTGTTCCAGTTCGCGCTGGAAACCGCGCCGTCTGTCCTCTGCGGGACTTCTGTCTCTTGACTGGCCACTCGTTGTCAAACCCACAAAAGCCAGCGCAAAACTCTACAAGTCACAGCCGCAGGATTGAGCAGCGATGCACTGCATCGACCGGTCATGTTGGCCCGCCTTGCGTGCTTGGAGTGGTCACTGGTCACTGAAGCAGCCCGGTCTCCGTCTGCAGGTGGGAACGCGGAACAAGTGGTGAGCCGGATTCAAGGATTCCACCATTCATGAGGAGTTGGTGGACCTGTACTTCCGTACAACAGTACAAAGAAACGGGCCACTGTGACCGGGAAGCGAATCGCCATCGAACCAAGATCCCCTGGCGAAAGTCTGTTCATTATTTGTTGAGCTCGAAGATGTTCCAGACGTGACTTCCTTGTGAGTTTCGAAAGCCGAGGAAATCCCGACAGAAGTTGTGGTTGCACAGCACAATTATGCATGACATGAGTATGACATGAGTACGACCTCCGACAAGGCAAGGGCAATCAATGCAGTGTGGAAGTGAGATGCCTGGATTGCGAAAAAAGTACAACTCTTCTGGTTTCTGCAGCTTGCACGATTGGAAGATGAGCGGCTTTATGATCAAGAATCCATGCGGCACGTATAAAGCGTCTGGCGCTTAGATCTCAGTGACCAACACCAATCAGCTCTGTGATTGGTCTCTGTACGCTATCGAACCGCCGAAAGATGAACCTCGACGGCAGAGATCAAACAACAGGCTAGAGAACGAAGGGTTCAAGATCATCAACGTTGTAAGGAAGCTCTGTACACCAACCAAAGTGCGCGATTGTGGTAAAGCATTGTTTAAAGGACCTTTACCTTCGACACAGAAACGACTCTGGCAGCAACCTATTGTTTCTCCCACTTTTCAAGATGATAAGACCGGCTCAGCTCGCTCTCCTAGACATCTTGAGGTAGACGCGGTCTCCAAGTCGTCCGTTGCAACTCAACAATGCTATATGATCTATATGTGGGGCGGCCAGAGTGTCTGCTTGACGAACAGAGCTCCTTAGTAAGGTTCCGACAAGATGAATTTTCTGATTTTCTATATTCCAGAGGAACTATTTCCAGACATCATGCTTTAAGAAGTTTTACCCAAGGACATAGGGCATCGGAAGACATGGCCATTGCCGCCAGCTCCCCCTCTCACTCTCGACCCTGCATACAGCTGGCGCTTAACCTGAGGTTACTGCATTCCTACTGGTCTCATATGCTCCCGCGATCCATTTGAGCATATCGAGCGCAAGATGTATGGTATCCACCACGCTTGCATGGTGTTTATATTTCAGAGTAATATCCCGGCATTATTCTTTTTGTTAACAACTACTGTACAACATGGCTTCTCAGAGAGTTCCTGTCAATACCTTTTCACAGACACCTGGACAAGCAATTGGACACCCGCTTCCCTCTTACGAGTCGCTGCTTGAGAATAATCACACACATGGTCTCAGTAACACTTTTCACTCCACACAGTCATTGTCAGAGGACCACGGAAAGCCGCATGTCAACTCATCGGCTCAAGCCATCAACGAGCAACTCTCTGTCGAGGGATGGCCAATCGAACCTCGAAAACTGAGGGACACGACCATGCTAACCTTGTTCCTCAACTTCTGCGAAGTTCTGGTTACCCTTGCACCAATTGCGTTCATCAGTACGTTAGTCTCAAAACCTCAAGAGACGTTACTCATCCTCCTCAGTACTTGCCATATTGGCAGCCAAGCTTGATGGGATGCCGACCGATAGAAATGGACTTGGCCATAATATCAAGATCATCACGCGCCTTGTGAGTTACATTTCATATACAGTGTCCTTGCCACTCTCGATTCCAGGGGCTCGGACAAACGAGACTGTTCAAACAGTTGGCTCGGAAAACTGTGGCGCAGGCATAGTATATCCTTGGAGACCAACTGTCCAAAATCGTCCCGCGCGTCGCGTTGCTCTCGTACTGACAGGGCATAGGGACCTTCGATATATCCGATCCTGTTCGCGGCAGTAGCTGGAAAGTCCCTGAAGATGGTTGCGCGATACTATGCTGAGCAAGGGATGAAGCTCGGTGTTTTGGAACTACTCCTAGCGAGTCAAACAGTATGGGGCACATTCGAAAGTCAGGTGCTCTTAAGACGCTTTACTCTGTTCAGTGCTCACTTATCTCTGTTGTGGTGCTTGTCTCCTCTTGGTGGTCAAGCCTCTCTCCGTGTTCTAGGAACCGCCATGGAAGCTCGGGTCAAAGGTGGTGAGCCAGTCCTTTACCTTCCAACGGGCGGCATGAGCTCCTACGGCATGGAGAATGGTGTGTTGGCTTCTGGCGATGCGGCTACCTCTTTAGCAGCCATCAACTCTCTATACAGTGCTAACTTACTTGCTCCCCTGTCTGTCAAGAGTTCCGATACAGATACTTGGGGCAATATCAAGGTCCCATGGCTATCCGGTTCACAAGATACTACCTCCCTGGCTGATGCCTGGAGTGCCCTTCCGAATCTCACCTCGGCCGATAACTACACTTCTTTGGCCGGGCTACCACTGGCTGGCTTGATCAGACAGCCTCAGACCCTACAAGAATTTACATTTGAGTATGCTTATATGGATCTTGCTTGCCCTCTTCCAGCCTACAACGTTTCCAAGAGGAGCCCTGATTTCGTCAAACAGCTTGGTCTTGTCTGGTCCTCGAACAACAAGTCGGTGTTCACCAACGATGCCAAGAACACCATCACATCGTTTTTTCTTGACACCCACGCACCAGTGTCCAACAAGCGCGTGGACAATGTTCTGCTTGATCAGAACACTACGACACGCTCAGACGCATCGTTGCAAACTTCCAGGAACATCCTCTTTGGTAGCTTGGACTCGGCTTCATCAACAGTGCTTCTCCGGAATTGTACTGTGGATTTGATTTACGCTGAAGTTCAGGCTCGATGTACTGAAGACGGGTGCGGAGCGAAGTCAATACGACCGTCCGCCAAGTACCAGGATCGTAATCCACATCTAACTCTACTCGAATCTTTCGTTCTGAGTTACCATTTCATGCAAGACTTTCCCCTAGCAACTGGTAGCATCCATAACGGCGATACGTCACCAACTGAGTACTACATCAGAGGAGCAAAGATGCCCTTTGGCACAGCGACCGCGGGACTGCCAGAGCTGGCGACCCTCTCGAACGATCTTTTTGCCATCAGAATGGGGCAACTGATGAACACCTACTTGCAACTATCGCTTGCTCCCTTGGCATACACAGGCGATTTACCTGGCCCAAACGAAAGTATCTGGAAAACCTCGGACCAATCCATCAGTACAGAAGTCTACGACGAGACTCTACCACCATTCCTACCAGTCTCCTCGAACTCTACGATCACTGTCACGACTGAAGTTTACAAGCGCAACTATCTTTGGTTTTCATTGCTTCTGGTATCATCATGTATACTTCTCATGCTCGGATCAGTGGGCGCTGCTCTGAGCCATTTATGCCATGCTCCTGATATGATGGGCTATGTCTCGAGTTTAACATACAACAATCCGTACATGAGTGTACCGCCTGGAGGAGAATCTTTGGGAGCTATGGAGAGAGCACGTCTGTTGAGAGATGTAAAAGTCAAGATTGGCGATGCCCGAGTTGACGATGAAATTGGTCATGTTGTTTTTGCAACACTGGATCGCGCTGACTCTATTGGAGATCTGAGCCTTGTGAAGCGTTATAGATGAGTTTCTTCACAGATCCAATTGCGTTATTATCGGTAGTTCACGGACGACATCTATTGAGCACACTATCTTATATTTCTCTCCTCACTGGTAGATTGACTTTCCAAACCTTCTGCCTCCACTATGGTCAAATTAATGTCGGTGTTTGACGTCGCGGTTCATGCTTGATGAACCACAAGACTGGAAAATCTCATGCTGGGTCCAATCATCGATACAAGAGATCTGACTTATTATGGGCAAAGGTATCCCCAACGCTATATAATAGCATACACATTCATAATCGAGATCAACGATGATGATGGGATGAGAATTCGATCAAGTTTGCTAAGTTGGTAGGATAACCCTGTTCATAATATATTTGATTTCCCGCTACACTATCATGGGCCAACATCACCAAAGAAATCACATAGCGATGCTGATGTTAAGCATATGGTCAGTGGTGAGTCCAGTGATGTCGCATACTCCACTGATCTCGTCGCATGGCAGGAGGGTATTCTCGATCCCAATCACGGGTTAAAAACTGATGCAAATGCACTGACACTGATAGCATTCTCGTGACACACGAGTTGCTGCTTTTCTGTACATATCGATGAGCAATGACTTGAGAGACTGCAGGTTATGCTGATCATGAGATGAAATGAATGTGGGAGGTAAGGATACTGATAGATCATCAGCGCATTCTATGTCAGTGATTCTGAGAGAGGCATTTGCACTCGTTTCACAATTGCCTACGATAGGCAAGAACACCTGGCGCAGTGGACGCAGCAAACACATAGTTCGGACTCAATAGCTGTACTTACTCATCATACCTATATTGTTCATCATGTGGACACCCTCCAACTGTGGGTCATGCGTGACTTGTCTGTCAGCATGCATTGGACGAGGTTCAATCCATCTTGGCTACCATGCACCGTACGCAAGAGGCCTTGTTCTTCGCTGGAGCCGTGTCGTGAAGCGCGATGTCTGCAAGTACAAGCAGGCAGATGAGTCCGTACCTTTAGAGAGAGGAAGGAAGGAGCGACCTTACAGAAAGGGCTGCTATAGCAACAGTAAGAGTGATGGAGCAGACGCTCCTTCTCCATCGTTCATTCTGGCCCTCTGACTGCCCATCAATCAGTCTACAATTACGGGAATGTTTCTCCCATGCCTAGACCTCGTTACGGGGCTCTCTGTATGTCAGTCACATCTCGGAGAAGAGTCCGAGTAATACATGTGAGAGTTCAGCTGAAACTATGGATTCACAGATCCTTCGCATTGAGGCAATAGAACAGCTAAGCAGGATTGCATCCTGCCGTCTTTGCAACACACCATCGTTTATAGAGTTGTAATGCAGATCGGGGCGAACAGCATCCTTCGAACAGTCCAGGTAGCCTTTACTATTCCAGCTGGCGTTGTGTTGTTTCCCAGACTTCTGCATTGTCCGGGATCAAGTGTGGTCATATCCTGCACGACTCGATATGCTTACATGACAAAGGACGTGAACTTGAAGGCCGAAGGAACAAACCTTATGTACAATTCTCCAGTGCGGCGTGCCTGTCTTTTGCCGAAGGCCGAACAAGGTGTTGTCTGCATACATTTCTTTCCGAACCTTGACTACCACTGCCTTCTCCGCACGCAGGAAGTAGGAATTTCACAAGCATCATGCTCGCTGCGAATCGTCGATAAGTCAACACGGGATCTCACATGCCTTTTTCGAGTGCGGCTGGAGCCCGGGAACCAGGTGGAGAATCATGCGAATCATGCGATCTGTGAGCAATTGCAGACTGCAGAGAGCCTCTGCTGTAGGTGAGATCAACTACTGCAGTCTGCAGCCGTGTCATCCATGGCGTATGCACTGCCTCCGTCCGAAACCTGTTGTCCTGGACACCAACTTAAGACTGAGGAGGGCTCGAATGCACTTGATGTCAATATTGGACGAAGACCATGGGCAGAGACGACACCATCGAGCGCCAGCGAAGGAAGGGCTCAATAAGACGAGGAGATCGATCTGTAACTTTCCGCGGAGGGCAAGGCGGCTCAATAGCACGTGTGTCCTCCTGAGATATGGAGAAAAAGGAAGAAAAAGAGGGTTAGAGGCAGCGGGCAGCGGGCCGTATTAGCAAACCACGATTGTGGTACCTTCAGAGACGTAGCTTTAGTGGATTTGAACTTGCTTCCAATCCGGCTCTTGATGGACTTCCGGTGTCAAAGGCAATCCGCAACGGGTCGCGAACTTCCAAGGCAGGAGCGAGATTCGAGTCATTGGCGTTCTTCAGCTTAGGCAGGGGCTGGTAGACCACGACCGACCTAAGACTGCAAGTCCGTTCGTGACAGCCCTCTGGGAACAGCTGAGACAGCGCCGTCTGATGCAGCCCCTCTTTCGTTCCAACGGCGACGGGGGCTTGCCCGCGCGATTCCTCAAGAGGCCTGCACGAGCGAGGGCTTCTGTGAGATATAACGGGAAATTGGGAACATTGGAGGCTTTCGTGTCAGTCTTTGCTCGCGCGTGCGAGGTGCAGAGAGCCTCCTGCAGCCTTCTCGACCAGGCCTGCATTAGAGGGGCAGGATTTGCGTCGCGAATGCACGCTTGCATGCACGACATCCACGCCGATTGATTCCTGATCCCTACGCGATAGACGATTCGCAGACTCTTGAATCCGCATGAGCAAGATCTTCTCCATACAGTGATGCCATCACCGGTATTGGCAATCTATCGTGTCTGTTCGCTTGCTCATCTCGGACCGCGGGGACGATCTGTGGTTGGTATCTAACGGCGCAAAAGGTTCCTGACTACTGCAATGAATCAGGACTGTCGTCTCAAGGTGGAGCTATTGAAGTGACTTCGTGACTCGTACAATATTGTACTCACTAAATTCTCATTGTTTGTTATTGCGATCATCGGAGCAATGAGGAAAAGATAGTGGAGAGAAGAATAACTGTGAACTGCGAAGGAATTGGGTAAAGTGGAGGTGCAAGATGCTGTGTATATCTTAGAAGTGTCTATGTACAAACAAGTGAACCGACTGTTTATCTTCCCAGCTATACTGTGAGTCGGCAGAAAGTGTATAAGCCTGTTTTCCATCCGGATTCCACCCAATAGCTGTACAGTTGGGAACGCCGTCAGAACACCATAGCCACCTCTCCGAGTTGAAAATGACAAATGAAAACCGAAGCTGCTCGAAGCGAATCGAGATGCGCTGTCTACGCCAAGAAGATGGTAAAATGCGCTGCGCAATGGTAAATGGGAAGCGCTGCATGCGGATCCGCTGCAAAAAGATAAAAGACCATGTATATATGTGCATATGCAAATGATGCAGAGAAGGTATTGCACCTTCTCAAGCAAAGATCGACAAAACAGTGGTCCTTTCTGCTGGGACCGGGGTATGAAACTGAAACTTGGCAGCCGAAAAGAAATGTAGAAACAAAAACGAGATGCCGATGTGACGCTAGGAAATGCTGACAGCTAGATGATGATGATAATCAAACTCCAGAGTGTGACGGAGCACATATCCGGTATGTACAACGCGGGAAAGCCAGATAGGTACAATGTATGTACCGCAGAGAGAGTAACGAGGAGTGCCTGTTGGCTCGGGAACGATAGCGATAGGAGTAACGAGCAAAATAAACAATCACTTGAACTTGTGATCCGAATGCACAGCAAGGATAGATGCTGCGGCTGACGAAGCCCATTCGTAATCGTCATATGGTGGTGTAGGCCATTGAGGGTTCAAGCTGTCGCGCTGCCTTCGTGGTGTGATGACCATAGACTTGGTAGGGGTCACGTCCGTTTGACCAAAGCCGATATTGTTGTCTTTGGATGGGGATGGTGTCAGATACGCAGACATGTAACCGGGGTCCGATGTCACGTGCGCAATTGGAGGTCTGGTGTTTTCCTTATCCGAGGACGGCTTGACTGGGGTGGGCTTCTCAAGGCGTCTTGCTGCCCGACGCGCGTTGGTCAATGCCTCGTCAAGTAACTCCTCCTCCTCATCGGGGGTCTCGTATGTTTGACGAGGATTTAGCGATTGTCTGACTGATCGCCGTGTTCGGCTAGTAGTTTGTGCGTTGACGGAAAGTGCAGGCGAGGTGCGTCCATCATTCACTGTGGACAACGAATGGTGACGCTTGAGAATGGGCGTGCTTGACATGCGCTGGACTTGTCTGGCAGGCACATTTGACGCGCGAGCATCAAGGCTAGAGCGAACACTTTCCAATGCCTTATCGAGTTCCGAAAATCCTGTGTCAGTGGTAGAGTCGCGAGCGGGAGGGTCTACTGTCAGTGATGACCGGTTGCTTGATGCCCATGGTGAGCACCCCACGCTTGTCGGTTCTGGTTCATCAGGTCCTGGTGATCCTGGAACTTGGTTGCGACCGGAGAATCTACGAGCGCGTTTGCGAAGATGAGAGAAGAAACTTTCTCTGATGCTACCAGTAGGTGAAGCAAGACCGCTCAGGCCATTGAGAGCCTTCTCGGCTTCCTGACGGTGATATTCCGCGTAGTGGTTGCCGTGCGAGTTAACAGAGAGCTGCCTCGAGATCTTTTTCTTTTCGGTGGCTTCAGACTTAGCGGCAGCAGTCACAGCGTCATGTATCGGTGAGACTGGCTTGATAGATGGCAGGATAGGTATCGGCACAGCACTGTTCCATGTTGCTCTCTTAGCGAATGGAGGTCGGAGTTTGAGCGAACCAGTGCCTTCGACGGCTTTAGTGTTGATGTGCGAAGGATTGGAAGTAGGCGCTTGAGGAGCTTGTTCCGTACGGGGCGTGAAGTCTGTTGTGCTGACAGATTTTCTGAACCACGATGACTTTTTGAGCGTGATACTGCCTTGGCTAGAGTCTGACGAGTTCTCGAGACCGATCAAGGTAGAGCTCTTGCTGCGAAGGAGTTTGGCGGTGTTTGATGACTTGGGTCTGACAGGATCGACAGCATCAGCAAAGTACTCGTGTTGGAGGGCCTGGGTCGAAGTTGGTCGGACGGCAGGATCCCACATCAAGCACCAGGTGATGAATTGTGCGAAACCTGCGGACCATTGAGGCGCCTGGAGAATAGTCTCCATGGGGTGGGGAGCCATCTTCGGGAAGGAGAAACCAAGCTTGCCAGCCAGGCGGACTCCATCTTTCCACTCTCCGCCTCCCAGCTTCTGGCCATGCTTGTTGACCCAGAGGCCCGGGCTTCCCATGATTTCACAGACCCTCCAGACCTGGTCGACTTCGTTGCCGCCTGGGAAGAGGGGCTTCAATGTTGCGATCTCAACAGCCATTGCACCAAACGCCCAGATATCCACGGGCGCAGAGTATTGGCCAGCTCTTAGGAGCACTTCGGGAGCACGGTACCATCTGGTCGAGACGTATGTTGTGTAGGGGACCATGGAGTGAGTTTCTCTTGCCAGTCCGAAGTCGGCAAGCTTGATGGTGTAGGTTGGGGGCGTCGAGGGGGGTGTTACTAATGCCGAGTATCGCTTGAAAGCGCTTTGTGTGTCGGGTGCTGAGGATGAGACGAGGATGTTCTCGGGTTTGATGTCGCGGTGGAAGAAACCGTGTTCGTGAATGTGCTCCAAGCCGCCGAGGATCTGGAACAAGATGCTCTTAACAACAGTGCCGTCGAAAGGCTTGTGATCGCGTGTCTTCATCAGCTGGTAGAGGTTGCCATCCATGTTCTCCATGGCGATGTGCAGCTTCTTGCTGAGAGGGTCCAGGAAGATGTCATAAGCCGGTACAAGGTGAGGGTGAGCCGGTATTGACTTGAGGAAAATGACCTCTCTGAGGTCCATACATTGTGAGAAGGATTCGAAGGTCTTCTTCATGGTCTTGACGGCAACCTATAAGGTTTGGTTAGACGTGACCTAAATGTTATCAACGTTCGGTGATCGACATACCAAAGTGTTTCTTCGTACGAGGTGAGCGCCAGCGCTCCTTGTTCTTGCGAGAACGACACTTCCGAAGCTGCCATCACCGATATCTTTGATGATCTCATACTTGTCTTCTAGACACAATGTTCCGGAGTTAGTATTCGAGGACCAGCCACGAAATGAGTTGTCCATTGCAACAGTCATGGTTGAGATAAGCCTGCTTGACAATATCAAGCTTGATCGCAGAAGCCTGTGATGGATACTCTACTGCATCTAAATGCAGACGAAGTGCAGAGTATGAAAGAGAGAAACTCTTCATTGGAAATGTTAGCCCGTGTTGCACGAGATGGCTGGCTGCCCATTGATTTGTGGAGGTAGATGCATACCGGTTTCAGTAGGATCAAAGTCTAGGCATACGATATCAACGTGTTGGGACGGTGAGCAAGACAATCAGGACTCGGGAGGCCGTTGGAGTAGTCTTGAGGGGAAGCGCGTGTATTAGGATTAGTTCGTAGCGGGTGGGTAAACGGGTATAAGAGTTGGATGGTTGTTGTTCGATCGAGTGATGGGCGGTAAGAGAGCGGATCCAGATTCGGAGTGAAAACAAAAAGAGCGAAAAATAGACAAAGGAGCGTGGGAGTTGTTATGGGAGGGAAAAAGGAATTTCGGTGTCCAAGGTAGAAGACGTGAGGACCCCAAGGACAATGGGCAGGCAAGAGTAGCGTAGTGTGGTGCGTAGATCTTGCGGCCGTTCGTGGCGCACTGGCGGCGCGCTAACGTGGCTGGGACCTTCACACGGAAAGGCGGCGGTCAGAGTCAGTGTCCTCAAACCACCACGAGTCACTGACCAGCGGCCTGTGCTTGTGAATGGTTTATTGTTAGTTGGGCAGCCCTGAATTTGAGCTTTGGAGAAGCTCGGCCGGGCAGGGCTGCGACCTCCTTGAAGTGTGGGTTTTGTGAAGAGCAGGTGCGAGATAGATGCAGCTTGTGAAACTCGCCCGAAGACATCAACGACAGAGATGTCGACAGGGTAATCTGCGCAATATACCGAGTTAGAAAGCGAATGGTATGATTCTGGCGACCGTGCGATTCTGGGCAACCGTGCGAGATGGTCGACTTGCCTATGTTGGCCGGAGAGTAGTAAAGGCGAAAGAAGACCGCTTGTGGCTGCACTGGCTGGTCTCTTGAAACGGAGCTGTGCTGTTGTTTTGATCAGGAAGCGAGAGGGCAGATACTGTGGTAGGTAGTGGATATCGAAGAAGAAAACGGCGAGCCGCGGGTGATAGTTGACAACAACAAATGGCAGACACAGTCATGCTCTCGCTACTTCGTGCAGTCACGTCCACCGCATGCATACTCGGTCGGAGTTGTGCCAGTTATTGATGACACAGGTAAACTTGGCCCATGCTCATTGCTCAAAACCTCAAGGTTTAATCTAAGATTGCTCGCGAAAAGAGATTCATTTGAGTCGATATGACATGTCTGATCTCTATTATGCCTGCTATTACTGTAGAGTTGTCGAGTACATGCTCGTCTGCCGGCTCATGAGCCCAGTGTTTCTTCTACGCGGCAGCGAAGAGAAACGCCGTTGGCAAGTCTGCTATAATTACTTGGGCAAGAAATCCTGCCCTGCGATCACCGGCGACTGGTCTCATTTTGACTTTCGGGATGTCCAGTGCCGCAAACTGTACTCGAGAGCCAGGAGAAAGATCGGTGGACCCTTCGACAACCTCATGACATGCCAGCAACGGGTTGTTGAGATGAAGCTCGCTGCCGTGCGCCTATCTGGTGTGTTTGGTCCCCTTGATCTGCCTACCGGATTGACCAGGCGAGCGTTTCCAGACTCCCCGCTGCGCACCTGAAGATTGTCGCGATTCGTGGATTTTCCCCTCTGCTGTGATTCGCTATATCCTCCATGGTGGCCGGGGGCTGGCGGATAGTACGGAGTAGGACCTGCATAAAAACATCTTTGCATCTGACGCTGCACGCGCGACACTCGCGCCAGCTCGCGCGCAGAAAGACAGCAGCAGCTCCGTCTACCTGCTTCGTGTTGCATGTCACGTCATAAGGATAGCAGCAGCAGGAATCAATCTTTGTTTACGCAGTGTCATGGCCGATCTTCTTTTGTTTTGGATCCAGGAACAAGTTTGTACCCCCTGTCTGTCACCTCGGGAAAAAGCAATGTGCTGCAGTCGTACTCAAATCTCGAGTCCGGACACCAAAGTCGTCATATCCTATTACTCTGAGACGAGTGCCCCTGCCGGGGCCTGTCCGTGTCGATACCGTACAGTCGTCAATGGTGTACCAAGATCTCTGTTTCGCGGAGTATCTGGAATTCTGGGGCTTCATGACAATCATGCGTTCACACCTTGCTGTAGACGGCAGGATAGATGATGCTGACCTGGCTTGAAAATGACCGGGTGTCTGACGACGACGACGATCTCGCCTCAGTCGCACAGCAGCCACCTCCGGAAAGCCTTTTCCCACGTGTTCCATGCAGAGTAACACTCACCACGAGGCTTTCTGCGACCAGGGAGCAGCATGTATCATTGCTTGTGCGGCAGCGCAGCGACACCAGCGGCAATTGAGCTGACAGCCCATCTGTCTGCAACAATAGCCATGACCCCAAAACATCGACCTGGGTTTTGTTTATTACCGAGGGCATGGATGCTGGATATTGTATCGAGATAGCCGTGTCGGTTCTCTCGAATGCCAATATCGCTACATCGCTACGAGATAAGTATAAAGCAATCCTATGCGAGGTTTGCGAGATTTCGAGACATGTTCACAGTGTCCATGCCCAATCTACATGATGTATCAGAACTCGTCCCATGCCTACTGCGTACCCAGATAGAATTACAGAAATACGTGATGTCAAGCCAAGCTGGCTTCTCGGCTCTCCCAGGTAAGAACCAGGGCTCATGTCCACCAGAAGAGAGCTTCATTTCCACTCGAAAGTTATCATCAAAAGCCAATAGTAATACCGACAAGGTTGTCGGCTCTGAGGATCTACAGGAGCATACTCTGCTACAATGCCCCTAGAATGCGGCTTCTAGAATATAGTTGGAACGAAGGATTCGTGTCGCTTTGGCTCCCCTAAATGCTTCGGTGTGACTCTTGTGCGCGTGTGCACACTACTTGATACCTTATGACATTTTGACCACCAGCTGAACCAGCCACCAGGTCCGCCGACCCTTACAGGCGGCCTCATTGTTTGCGTGCTTGACCCTTTGGGCCTGAGGAGATCTCTGGTCTGTTCTTCCTCTTTCGTTGCCCTGTTTCCGAAACAATACAAAACAACAGAGTCGTGGCTTCCAAAAGTCTGGCTCACCTGCCCTACCCAACCACGCTGTTGATCTGTTACCCAGTCAAAGAAAGAATTTTTCCCTTACCAAGCGACGCTTGTCTTACTGATACGCACGAAGGAACTCTCCGGCAACAGCAGCGAAAGCGATGTTTCCTTTACCTTGTCGGCAGGTTGCGCTGTTTGTAGACAACTTGTGTGTGTGGAGCTATATGGTTGCTGGGACGACGCGGGGCAGAGAGACAAGACTAATCTTTGGGCGACTGCTGTATCATCCATTGTTCACCCAGTTGGCCTAGAATGATCACGTCTGCCTATCACTCGACACCTGCTCAATAAGTTCGTGCTTTTGCAAAAAGTCTAGCTCTAGCTTTGAGTCACATGCGCAAAAGGTCCTGGCAGAGGGAAAGGTAAGATCCGGTGGCTTTGCCTCCGGCTTACGACGGTGTCGTTCATGTACGAGTAGTATTATCACATACCGCCTATCTACGCCGACCGAATATTGTCCAGAACGCAAACGAAAAGAGGAGGTTGGGGATGATGGACGCATGGCTGTCTCTCGGTGAACCGGGATCTGAAAGGGCAGACAGAAAATATAGCCGGCAGCAGTCAATATAATTTTCATTCTCTCTCTTTCCAACCGAACACGGCGGGTAAAAGCCTGCTGCTAGGCTTTGCATACTCTATTATGTCTTGCTCAACGATATTGGCTGACATCTTTACTTCCGCAGCCGTGGACATGCTGATCAGGGTTTTGGCCATGTTTCTTGTCATCCATCCTACATATTGCGCCGAAGTTTGTTGCCACTTCTCGCTACCTCATAGTGCTCATCATATTCTGCGCGCGACTTCGTATACATGGACCTTGACCGAGTAATGTGCACCATACAGAGCACGTTCACTGTTCGTCTATACTTTGTTTTATTGATGGGTTTTCGGATGTTGTCTCCCAGAGTGCTTTCTGAAGCCGCGGACGGGAGCTCACAGCTCACTCCAAATTTCTCAAGCCCCTTTAATATTCTGGAAGGATAGAGAATAACATCTTCGACCGTGTCTCGTAGCTCGAGTATTGGATCGTCATAATTTCGCCGGTATTATGTGCCGTGGTCCCTTGCTTCGACCAGGTTGACGGTGCTTGGAGAGTATGTACGAGGATCTCTCATCAGGGTCACCTTGACGATGAGACCAAGCTTTCATCTTGTAGACGATACGAGCATTGGCCATGACGGGCGTCATCATGTGTTTTGAGACGGAAGGACATGAAGAGGATAATCTATCGGTGGTGTGTTTGACATGACCGCTACCTATTCGTCTTCACTGTCGCTGCCAAAGATTGCTTTGAAGACATCATCGCCAGGCCTTTCTGCTTCGATAGCCTCATTGACCTCGACGTTTACCTGTGGCTTGACTTGAGGTTGCACTGATTCTGCAGAAGTCACGTTGCTCTCCGCAGAGGCATTTGTTGGCCGTGACCATGTCTCACGCATCATCTGGTCCATCTTGTTCTGCGATACCACATCGAGCCTGCTGTCTACGACTACACCACTATCGCCCGTGGGACCATTGCCTGGATCAGCGTGAGCCGGTGCTTTGACATTGAACCTTTTGCAGAGTAGACGAGTAGGGTAGAACTGAACACGAGTGCGGGTCATGGGACCGAACATGCCAATCTTCGCGGCAGCTTCGGCAGGATCTTCAGACTTGGTGGGCCGTTCAGAACTTGACGGCGCGGTGTCTGTCGCCAATCGGGGAGCTGATGACGAGCTAGTAAAGCGGGATGCCATAAGACCTGAGATTGGTTTGAAGACCTCAGCGGCTTGCGCGAATTCACGCATCTCCTTAGTCCACTCGTCGATAGTCGAACCCTTGACACGCTCCGGCAGCGCGTCGCGTTGCCCGCTACAAGACTCGAGAAATGAACGATAGCGAGCTCGTTTGGCCTCATCTTCAGCGTACGGCATCCAACCACTCGTGCCGCGTTGCAGGGCCGAAGCTGCCACGGTACTGTCCAGCTTGGGTACCAAGTCCCACAAAGACCTCTGTTTGTCAGCATCCGATCTCTGCCAGCCTTCAGGAGCGGCTTCTCCACGTGCTATGGGGAGGTTCAATCTGCCTGTTGCTGTGACGAGCTTATCGCGTGCTTCTTTACTCATGAAATCGAAGATGGACTTTCCAGGAAGCTGTTGCTCCCCAAGCGCAGCCGCTCTTTTTGCTGGATCCATAGTAGAGGCACGAGCAGCATCGGCAGTAGATTGGTGCGAAGATGGGTCGGTGTTGGCTACAGTGGTAGCTGTTTTCGGCTCCCATCCTTCAGGGACCTCAGGAGGTGGATGTTTGTTCCCTTGGCTGTTCAGTATAAGGGATGAAGCCAGCACAAAGCCGTCGAGGGGAAGACGACCATCATGACACTTTCTGAAACCATTGCTGTTTTTCTGCCCTAGTTTTTTGGACAAGAACGTCGGTGCTTTCAAGCCTTTCAAAGAGGGATTGGCGTTAGTCGCAAGGATACCACCTTTCTTCTTCTTTCGATCACCACCAATGATACGGTTGTAGGATATCTTCGGACCCATGTCATAAGGATCCTCCTCATCTGAGCCAGTGTCGTTCAAGACGCCGACACCGAACCCAGTACGCTTTGCTTTGGTCTTTGGTTTGATAGACCGGCCAAGGGGCTCGGCGTCATCCTCGTCTTCGTTATCTTGTTGTGCGGTGACTCTCAGTTGGCCCAAACGCTCCCCAGCAGAATAGCCAAGACCGAAGCGATCTTTCTTCCGATTGAAGGCTACCATGCGAGAGTTTTCGGGAGCGAAAAGGTGTGTCTCGTTGCCGGGTGTAGAGGCAGCAGCATCGTCGGTACGTGCTTGCCTCCTGACTTTTGGTCCAACACCTTGACCTTGTCTCCAGCCCATCTTCTGCAGAAGTTTCATGCCAATAGTTTCTCCGGCTGGCCTGAACAGGTCGCTCATGTGCCCACGGCGCATCTGATCGTGGGTGGTGGATCCTAAGCCAGCAAAATCATCCTGAGTCTGGAGTTTCTGGGCTTCTGCGGCGGCGGCGCGATCCTCATCATCCATAAAGTCTTCGGGTTTGGCGAGTTGGGCATCCTTGCGGCGATTCGTACGCGACGAAGTAAAGGTCGAGGGAGCCCATCCTTCTTTTGAGCCTACGGTGTTGAAGTAACCAGCGCTATAGCCTCCGGTGAAGGCACCGTGGAAGCGCTTCCGACCCTGCTCGTCGCGAGCATCTTGCTTCCACACAGGGACATAGGAACCATCGTCGCGAGAGTCGGAATCGAGAGGCGGCAGTGGTGTACCGAAGAGGGCGAATTGTGGGAGTTGATCGCTTTCAAAGTTGTCTCTTGAGCGCTTGTATGACATTCTCAGTTTCTGTTTGCATGGTGTCAAGCACTAAGATGATTCGGCGAGTGTTGAAATCGCAGCATTACTTACGTCACGGCATGGGCGGTCGGTGAATTGTGTTCAAACTTCAGCGGATGTCAAAAAGACGATCAAAGTCGACGAATGATGGCCGATGGTCGACAGCCGTTGGAGTGCGGGCAGATCGGCGCCTCGACTGAATCAGGTCCAACAAGACATATAAACAAAAACCCTAGCGACGAGATGCTGTGTAGCTCGACATAAGTATGGAACAGCATTCAGAATTCGGACAATAGTTTACAGGTACTCGTCAGATGAGTCTGAGCGCTAGGATGCGCATACTGAAGGCAGACTCGTCAAGCCTGAGCGTGCAGATGGTGGCTGGATGAAACCACAAACTACGGGACAGACAGAGTGACACGGAAACCTTCTCCACAACAGACCCAACCTCGCCCATGTCATCGTTGGTCTAATATTCACGCCGCTCTCCTTTTCGCACCTGCCTCATCACTCGTTGTCAAGAGAGCGTGCTTGCTGCAGTTACGCCTTTTGGAAAGCAGTCTGAGACAGGAAGGTGCTGCCCAAACAAAGCGACCGACCCAACTTACGAGCTCCTCCGATCCTCGCGACGACAACAACAACCTCCTGTTACTTTCGGCATTTTTGCTTCGTCCAAGTCGCACAGTCCCCCAAACACGCCTTGTACGACTTTGTCCGTCGGGCGCCCACATCCAGGCGGTAGCGCAGCGCCAACACGCTCGTTCTGCACGACTTGCGCTTACATACCGCGCCCTCAACATTCATGTCTGCCGCCGCCATTCCCAACACGCCAGGCAGCGTGCGCCGTCACCACATGACCCCGACATCCTCAGACCGTCCCCAGACGACTCCTGCTCGCTCTGAAGTCCCTCCGTCTCCTCGTCGTCAGCCTTCGCAAACCCAAGGCCACACTCGCTCTGCTTCGGCCTCGGCTGCCCCCCAGCTTGCGAATATTGCCAGAAACGACCATGAGCAATCAAATCTAGCCCAACAGTCCTCTTCGCCTCGTCATCGCGCTGACGCCCCTGCTCGCTCCGACTCGACCAGAAACGCTGCTTCGACCAGTCAGTCAAGATACCATTCTCAGGAAATGCCTTCGTCTAGTTCAAATGGCACTCATGCTCCCCCAGCCGCCGGAACAAATGTTCGTCGACGAACCACCGTAGACGCAACCACTGGTCACTGGGATCTCGGAAAGACGATCGGTGCAGGTAGCATGGGAAAAGTGAAGCTGGCTCGCAACAAGGAGACTGGTGAACAAGTGCGCTCTCCCTCCACCTTGCGTATCTTTGTTTTCGCTTGCTAATTCCTCCCAGGTTGCTGTCAAAATCGTCCCTCGCCAGTCAACCGACGAACATCGCAATGCACAAGACCGCGAAAGAGCCGATCATTCCAAAGAAGTGCGTACCGCCCGTGAAGCTGCTATCGTCACCCTGGTCGATCACCCCTACATCTGTGGCATGCGCGATGTTGTTCGCACAAACTACCACTGGTATATGCTCTTTGAATACGTCAACGGTGGCCAGATGCTTGACTACATCATTTCCCACGGTCGCCTGAAGGAAAAGCAGGCGCGCAAATTTGGTCGCCAGATCACCAGTGCGCTCGACTACTGTCACCGCAACAGCATTGTGCATCGTGATCTCAAGATCGAGAACATTCTTATCAGCAAGACTGGCGACATCAAGATCATCGACTTTGGCCTGAGCAACACCTTTTCACCCAAGGGCCTTTTGAAGACTTTCTGTGGTTCCCTATATTTCGCTGCACCTGAGCTTTTGCAGGCAAAAGCTTATACCGGCCCCGAGGTCGATGTCTGGAGTTTTGGTATTGTCTTGTATGTCCTCGTCTGCGGCAAGGTGCCATTCGACGATCAGAGTATGCCGCAGCTGCATGCCAAGATCAAGAAGGGAACAGTAGATTATCCGCCCTGGCTGAGTGCAGGTATGTGCTGATCATTTGATGTATACCGTCGCGTTGTGCTGACTTGAGTTCTAGAATGCAAAAGCTTGATCGCGCGCATGCTTGTCACTGATCCTGCACAGCGTGCTACTCTTGCAGAAATTATGGTACACCCCTGGATGACAAAAGGATTCGGAGGTCCTCCCGAGAACTATCTGCCTCCTCGCAAACCTCTGCAATTACCACTGGATCCACGAGTGCTCAAAAAGATGGACGGCTTCGACTTTGGTACTGCAGAATACATCGAGCAACAACTCACCAAGATCATCCAATCCGAAGACTATCAAAAGTCTGTGGTCGCCATGGAACGTCGCGAGAAGTCTGGTATCGCAGACTCGCAGAGCAAGCAAAGTGGCATGTTCGACTTCTACAAACGACGAAAGTCCACCACGAGTCGCGACACTCTTACCGGCCCTTCATCTGAAGCTGTTCAGCTGGGTACAGACCCTCTGAATGCCTACAACCCGTTGCTCTCGATATACTTCTTGGCCAAGGAGAAGATCGAGCGCGAAGAGCGGGAGTCCAACCCAGGTGCCCTGTCTATGCCACGCTCGCCCGGTGAGAAGCCATTGCAGCTGCCAGATCTTCAACCACCAGCGGCTGCTTACACAAACACTGCCGCTTACGAAATGGCTGGAGAGGCACCGACAGGAGGTAGAAGTCGCCCACGTGCCAGAACGCACGGCGAAGACGAGTTGCAGGAAGACGCAAAGAAGGCAAGATCAACGAACCGTGTGCCACCAGTGCCATCCCCTGCCATCGTCCTTCCTCCACCTGATCACACGCCAGTGAAGAAGGAGAGTGCTGCAGTGGGTTTACTGCGTAGGCTGAGCACCAGGCGGCACAAAGACCCCGAAAGGCCAGCCCCTGCGGCGACCAATGATGCTTACACGACCCCGAGAAAGAGTTTCAGCATGAGGAGACAGAGAGATCCAAGCGCCAACAGATTGCAACCAGAGCCTCCGGTCGAGAGGCCCGCAGAACTACTTACACCAACGCCCGAGCGCACCGGACTAGGGCGTTCCACCAGCGTCAGCGCTGCCGAGCACAATCGCGATAATCCACGTCGGGGTGTTTCTGAAGGATCAAGCGCTCGACCAACAGCAATGACTCCACAACCTAGCAGACGCGGCGACAGACAGTTCAGTGATGCTTCTTCAGACGCTGAAGCCTCTGGCTCCAGAACTTTGCCCCTTACCTCAAGAACCAAGTCGATGGGTCACGGTCGCAAGGAAAGTTTCCAGGCACGCAGAGCTCGACGAATGGACACCCGGACTGAAGACGTACCGGAAGAGACCGACCAAGATCTTCGGGAGGTCGAAGCAGTCCGCTCGACTAACGGTGCCAGCGAGAGTCCAAATGGTATCAAGCCTGTCTACCTCAAGGGCTTGTTCAGTGTGTCGACGACCAGCTCGAAGCCTTTGGCTGTGATTCGTACAGACATCATCAGAGTCTTGAAACAGCTTGGCGTCGAGTACCGCGAGATCAAGGGCGGATTCAGTTGTCGCCACGCTCCTAGTATCGACATGGATAAGCCTAGAGACGACCAAGCGGCAGTAGGCTATGGGAGTCACAGGCGAAAGATCAGCTTTGGCGGATTGATGGGAGGAGGCAACACCGAGCCAGCAACACCTACACCGCCTCGTCCCAGACGCGATAACAGCTACACGGCCAGCGAAACTTCTGATGATGATGAGGAGAGACGGGTGCGTGGCCAACAGCACAACCGAGCCGCTGGTGAAACATCAACACACGTGCAGAGTGATCTGGGCGAAGGCATGGTTCTCAAGTTCGAGATCTTCGTGGTCAAGGTACCTTTGTTGAGCCTGCACGGTATTCAGTTCAAGAAGGTGGACGGTGGCACTTGGCAGTACAAGAACATGGCGCAAACCATCTTGAACGAGCTGAAGTTGTAAACAGAGAGGTGAACAGGCGGTGGAGGTAATGAAAGACACGGGTATAAGATGGCATCTTAGGCGTTCTTGCAAGGAAAAAGGCGTTTGGATGAAGCATGAGGAGTAGATTTATGGGCTTAATTATCGGAGTCCTGTGGCTCGAGAAGCATGAATATGAATATGGTCGTAAGCAGAAGTTGAAATTGTGGGAGCACATGTGCCTATTTGTGAAGTCGTCGTGTCTCAACAACAAGGATGCTCACTTGCTTGCTATCACTTAGCAACATGAAATACGTACACCCGACGGGTACACACAGGACATGGCAGTGAAGCAGATGGCAGTGACGGCGAGATGCATACAATGCGCACGGACCACGTACTCATACGGATAAGCTTCGCGGGCCGAGTGGAGTCGAGGAAGCGTCGGTGGTGGTTCCTTCCTCCCTCTAACACTCACTCAGACTCAGATCGTAACCGCCAGCCACTCCTTCTCGTCTCGTCGCTCCGCACTCTTTGCACCCGTCGACCTCGAAGCCTTCCCCTTCCAATCCTTCAATCTGTCTACATTCAACAACCGCGCAGCCAAGATGCTGCCCTCGCAGCATGTCTTCTCGCATCAGCACCAACATCAGCATCAGCACCATAACCAACACCAGCAGCATTATGCGCCGCAGGAATGGCAGCAACAGCAGCAGCAGCAGCAAACTCACCACCACCAGCAGTCGCACCACGGTCTGCAGCAGCAGCAGCAACACGCTCAAGCCCAGGCCCAGGCACAAGCACAGGCTCAAGCACAAGCGCAGGCTCAAGCCCAGGCACAAGCTGCTGCCGCCGCCCAAGCCGCAGCTGCTGCGCAACAACAACACTACAACCGCATCGCTGTGAACAATGTTGCTTCGGCCGCCAGCATGCAGCCTTCGCATGACCACCAGCTCCAGCTCCAGTCGAGTGACGGCGCTGTCAGTGACGAGAACCGCCGCGTACTCGAGTGGATTGCCCAGATGATGAACCCCCAGACGCGTGAAGGCGCTCTGCTCGAGCTGAGCAAGAAGAGGGAACAGGTTCCCGAATTGGCTCTGATCCTGTGGCACTCGTTCGGTATGTAACCCCTGTAGTGCCTTGTGGCTGACCACGGCGCTGACACGAGCTAGGCGTCATGACTTCGCTCCTCCAAGAGATCATCTCGGTCTACCCTCTCTTGAACCCCTCGCAACTCACCGCAGCTGCCTCGAACCGTGTCTGCAATGCTTTGGCTCTGCTCCAGTGTGTGGCCTCGCACGGCGAGACTCGTGGCCTCTTCCTGGGCGCCCACATTCCGCTCTTCCTCTACCCCTTCCTCAACACGACATCCAAATCCAGACCATTCGAGTACCTGCGCCTCACCTCTCTTGGTGTCATCGGTGCGCTCGTCAAGAATGACAGCTCAGAGGTCATCAACTTCCTTCTCACGACCGAGATTATTCCTCTCTGTCTGCGCATCATGGAAACAGGTAGCGAACTGAGTAAGACGGTCGCCATTTTCATTGTTCAGAAGATTCTGCTCGACGACCTCGGTCTGCAGTACATCTGTCAGACTTATGAGCGATTCTACGCCGTCGGGACCGTTCTTTCCAACATGGTCAACCAGCTCGTGGAGCAACAGACAGTGCGTCTACTCAAGCATGTCGTTAGATGCTTCCTCCGGTATGTCTACTTTGTCTATCTTCAGCTGTGTATTTCTCTAACAAGCATCAAAGCCTCAGTGACAACGCCCGTGCTCGTGAAGCCCTCCGCCAGTGCTTGCCCGAACCTCTCCGTGATGCCACCTTTTCATCCGTATTGCGCGATGATGCCGCAACTAAGCGTTGTCTGGCACAACTGCTGCTGGCTCTCTCGGATCAGGTTGTCGACCCTTCGCAGCAGACCCAGCCCACTCTTCTCCCCTGATCCAACTATTCTTATCGCACTACCATTCTTGTCCAATCTTTGACAACACATCTTTGTTACGTTTTCGCCGCTGCTGTTATACCCGACCACTGGTTTCACACACGAAGATACGCATCATGCTCCGATTCTCCTATCAGCGTCATTATAAGGATCTGGAATCGACAAAAAGCAGTCTCGACTTTCTATAGAGGGGACAACTGGCGCTTTCAAACATCACAACTGTACTTATTCATGCTCAACACGGCTCTCCGGGAGGATGTCTCATCTGGATTTTTCTTTCCGCCCTCTTTTCTGGGGATCTGTTTCTCTCTTTTTTCTCTATACCAATTTGTTGTTGTAGTAGTACTTTTCATTACTTTCGCGAAAGGAAAGGGGGGACGTGGACAAAACGACATGCGGAACGAAACGAGGAATTCATACTGGCATCCATCTTTTTTCAACAAACTGCACAAACACACGAAAAATCGGAAATACCAGGAGGCGGGCGGCGTCCAACAAGAAGGGGAAAAGGAGTTGACGGGTTTTCTTTTAATCTTTTATCTTCCTGCATAGCATTGCGAGTTCTGCTTTTCGTCCCTTTTATCATTACTATCATCAACCACCATCGCGCACAAAACGAACCTCATTATCGTCCTGATATTTTCTGACCTTTCCATCTACACATACCCCCCTGTTCTTCCTTTATTACCTCTAGCATACCATAAAAGCATCATTCTTATTCCTGTCAATTGCTGTCAGTCTTCGGTCATTGAGCTTGGAAGCACTTGTGATCCGGAGTGCTCAAGGAGGCTTTATTGAAGTGCGCTTCTTATGTGATGGCTTTTTTCAGAAAGCTCTTATCAGGCAGAATAGGTTCAGGCATTACTTAGACGGAACGCCGTTCAAGGTATCTGCATTTACTAATGGTTGCAATGTTGCTATACATCGCCAGCGAGAGGGGATTGGGTGTGACAGGTTCGAGCTCATGCGAGGCATATGAGGGGATGGTGGTGTGTATGATGGTGCGTACCTTGACTGTTGATCTCATATCTGATAGAGTGACTGCTAGAAGAAGGTGAGTATGGATTTCTCAATCTTTGTAATCAAGACTTGCTGTATTTCGCCATGGCTTATATCAGGCGAATGGTTTCGCTAGTCATTTTGGCTGGTTCAGGCCAAATCAGAGATGTGGAAAGAGAAGCTTTTGGTAATTACTAAAAGACAAGGGCTTTCATTTTAAACTCGCTAGGGCGCCCAATGCTCGGACATTGACTTGGTTATCATGAGAAAAAGAACAAGAGTAGAAAAAGAGGATCCAAGCGCTTCCCCTGCTCGGACAACGTGAATACGAAATTAGAGGTTGGTCATTCGCTTAACCAACATCTTACTCCTCAGCCTCCATAGGAGCCTCCTCATCGTACTCCTCCTCACCCTCGGAGATGGAAGCCTCCTGGTACTGCTGGTACTCGCTGACCAAGTCGTTCATGTTGGACTCAGCCTCAGTGAACTCCATCTCGTCCATACCCTCACCAGTGTACCAATGCAAGAAAGCCTTGCGACGGAACATGGCAGAGAACTGGTCGCCGATACGCTTGAACAGCTCCTGGATCGAGGTCGAGTTACCGACGAAGGTAGACGACATCTTGAGGCCACGGGGAGGAATGGAGCAGAGGGCGGTCTGGACGTTGTTGGGGATCCACTCAACGAAGTAGGCGGAGTTCTTGTTCTGGACGTTGCGCATCTGGTCCTCAACC